>PVKN010015113.1:0-18706 GCA_004027915.1 Capromys pilorides
CAGCCTGGGCTGAAAAAAAAAAAAAAACAAAAACCAAACAAACAGCGAGGGGAAGCAGCAGATTGCCAGGTCCACTCAGGTCTGTTCCCAGGGTCACTCGGTGTAACAGTGATGGTGACACACTTCCCAGGGCGGCAGGCGTGGCCTGAGAGGCTGAAGAGGCTAGCTGTGCCAGGGGGGAGGCCACCAGTATTTCAGGATGGGGTCATGCTAAGCTATGAAGTTGTGATCTTCCTGCCTCAGCCTCCCAGGATTTCAAAGATTGCGCCCCCATGCCTGGCTGAAGATGCTCTTGGTTTTGGAGAGCTCACTGTGAAGCAGCGTGCTATTGGCCCCCACAGCCTGGCACACTGCTGCGCGCATCCCTTAAATGCACTGCAAGGCCACGCAGAGTGACCAGCCTGAGCCATGCAGGTTTACCTCAGTACTACGCCAAGGGCCTCAGCAGCACGGGTCACACTCGCCTGATGATGCCGTTATCCCCTGCACTAAGTGACGCAGGTGGAGAAGGAGCTGGTCAGACACTGGCGGATGGCAGAGCACAGTTCTGCCGGCCATTGGAGTTTTTCCTCATTTCTAGCCTGCTTGTCTCAAGCCGCAGTCCTGCAGTGTGTGAGCTCAGGACGCCCCCTGGTGGTCGCCTAGAAGAATGGCTTTCATAGTGGCCTGGGGATGCCCGGGGTACTGTTGTCTCCTGGGAGTGAGGAAGGACCAGGTCCCCTGTGAGTTGGGTGGAAAGCTCAGCATGAGTGGTGGAGTAGAAATGTGGGGTGTTCAAGATGGTCCCAGGGGTGTTGCATGTCCTGCACAGTACTGGCCTGTCTCGTGCTTCCCATGACTTCTCAAAGTGCTACCAGTCAGCAATACGGTGCAGGCCTGGTCGGTGAGGACGGTGGCCTGTAGTCCACTCTGGCAGTCTGTGCCTACCAGACATGCAGAGCTGTGTGCGCAAGGCAGGGGATCCAGGCCCTGGAAAAAGATGCTCTGTGCTCCTCCTTCAAATTCTATCAAGAGTTGCTCGGGGCTGGGGAGATAGCTCAGTGGTTTAAGCGCCTGCCTGGCAAATGCAAGAACCCAAGTTCAGTTCCTGGTACCACCTGTTATCCTGGCTCCAGAGCCCTGAGTGTGCTCTGCGGAGGCTGAGACAGGAGGATCATTACGAGTCCTACCAGACTGTGTAGCAAGACCCTGAATTGAAAGAATAATAATATTAAAAAAAAAATTATTCAGCTGGGTGTGGGGGTGCCGGCCTGTCATCCTGAGCCTCAGAGGCTGAGGCAGGAGGATCGCTGTGAGTTCAAGGACAAGCTGGGCTACAAAGTGAGACCCTGTCTTGAAACAACAAAAGTATCATGATAAGACTCAGTGCCATCAGCTGCTCTCAGAATACCCTTAAGAGGGCCCAGGAGCCGGGTCCTCCACTGTCCTTGACCTTAAAGGACTGTCTCTAAGTGAGGGGCGTTGATGCTGCATGCCCTCCGCTCCTCTCTCCATTGTCCCCTTCCCCCCAGCACACTGTGGCTCAACACCGCAGTGTGAGGGCTGGCAGACCAGGATGCTTAGCGGTCACTTTGCTGCCCCTTCCTTTTCACCTAGAGCTAAGCGATAGAAATTCCCTTTCAAGGCTACTGGTACTGGTAAGACTGCGGCCTGGGGTCTCAGACAGCCGAGTGGAGTCCTGGGACTTTTACCTAAGTTCAACCAGGAGAGCTCAGGGCAAGCAGGAGAGAGGAGGGAGAGGGGGTGCGACTGGTGGTGCTGTGGGTGTTTTCAGACTGGTGAGAGTGGGAGCAGAAAGCCTTAAGGATAAAGACAAGTGGAAAGCAAGGAGGAGGAGCAGCGACCCTGAGCCCCTGTCCGCTGTGCTTTGCCCAGAGAGGATGCGGAGCCGGCTACCCAGTTGCTTGTGCCTGGGACCTGGGACAGCCCACGGAGCAGTGGCCATGGCTGGGGCGCTTGAGACGGAGTCCACCCTGACCTGGTCAGCAGCGCAGGTACGCAGGCTGCTTCAGGGCCCCTTGGAGAGGTGGCTATGGGGAGATGATGGCTTTCCCGTCCCACCCAGAGCAGGGTCCCACAACGCAGGTGGGGAAGGTAAGGGGCATCGAGAAGCAGGTTGCTCCCAGGGGACCCATCTGTGCCTGGGCAGGGACCCTGAGCTGGGAGCACGTGCAGGCCAGGCCAGGCTCCTGCAGAAATCTGAATGCTGGCTGTCTGGTGTCCCACCTGGCTGCAGCTTCCTTGCTGTGACTGATGGCGCAGCACAGCCCCTGTCACCTAAGGGATGCTGTCCTAGCTGCCACATAGCCTGTGGTCCCCATGCTTGCCTGGGTCTCAGCTAGGGAGCTGTCAGCCTCGGAGATGTGCACGGAGAGGCCAGGACACACCCTGGCTGGGCCCTCCTGGACCTTGAGATAGGCTGGTGCAGGCCAGTGCTGTGGCCCGGAGCATGCCTTCCCGATAGAGACATGGACAGCCAACATCTTTCTTTTTATTTTTATTTATTTATTACTTTTTCACATGGCTTGCTATGTAGTCCAGGGTGGCCTTGAAGCCTCGCTGACCCTCCTGCTTCCGTACTGGGACACAGGCATCACCGCGCCAGGCTCTGAATTTTTTTTTTTTTTTTTGGTATAGGGTGAAGGAGCACAAATAATCCCGACATAATATGTAATCTAACAGCTGACTGGGGAAGGTACACTGAAAGTCTTCCATTTGGCTCTGTGGCTTGTCTGTTTCTGTGGTGTGAGAGTATGAGAGAGTGTGTGTATGTGTGTGTGTGTGTGTGTGTGTGTGTGTGTGTATGTGTGTGTGTGAGAGAGAGAGAGGGTGTGTGTGGTGTGGTCCTACGCAATGTGTCTGAGCTTCTGTTTTCTATGCTCACCTACCACTGTGGGTCAGAGGCCCAGACAGCGGGGCCCCCAGAACGCATAGCAGGGTCCTGCCCATGTTGGCAGCACTCCTGGTGACAGTGGGCAGGGACATGGGGTCAGAAGCGTGGGGGTGTCCTTGTGTGGCCACTTCCTCTGTCAGTAGTGCTGGGCTGGAGCGATAGCTTGGTGGTCTAACAGCCTGCCTGGCAAGTACAAGACCCTGAGTTCAATCCCCAGTATCACATACCATGCCAACCCTGGAAACCCAATCATGCTGTGCCAGCCACCAGCACCAGGTGTTGTGGTGCCCCTCTGTAATTCCAGCCCTGGGCAGGCTGAGACAGGAGGATCACGATGAGTCCAACCTGCATAGTGAGACCCTGTGCCAAATAAAATTTAAAAATTAAAATGTGGGTAGCTTTACTAAAGTACAGCTTAACACTTCAAATAAACTTTCTTCAGTGTGAATCTGGAGTGGAGCTTTTCAGTACTGCGTGGATTATGATCAGGAGGAGGGTTGTTATGGCTCCTATCTAGCTGTCCCTCAAAGCCTCATGAGATGTTGGGTAGGGCCTATGGGCGGTGTCAGAATCCTGGGGTGCACAGGGGCTTGCTGCTGGAAGCCTTGCTCCTGGCCCTAGCAGGGGCCCTGTGGGCGTGGGTCCTCTCAGCCTCCGGCTCCTCCTGCCTTTCTCTGCTTTCGGTGTGCCCTGTGTGAGCCTCCTCTACTCTACCGAGCTGCCTGCCGTACGCTGCTGCCTTGTCTAGGAGCCAGCGGGCTAGGGACCGGCCTTCTACGAACTGTGAGCTGAAACAAGCCTTGCTTCCTTTAACTGGAGGGTGCTGGGTATTGATCTCAATGTGACAAGGACACAGTTCAAGCAAGGTAGAAACGATCTCCCTGTTCCATAAGTGTTTAAGTGAAGGTGTTGGTTGGGGTGCTGCTGCTTCCCCGAAATCAAAAACCCCTTCATGCTCATTGTTTGTTCATGGAGTCGACCAGCAGGTATTGAGTCTCACCAGCGAGGCCCGGGTTATAGCAGATAGGGCGGAGAGCAGACAGTGTGTGTGACCTGGACCTCGGGGTCCATGGTGGCACCATCCCTGCACTTCAGGCAGCGGGAGGGAGGAAGGGATGAAGAGGAGGAAGGCAGGGATGGGGCCTCAGGTGGGGTGGTACACACCTGTGACCTGCACACTCTAGGAGGCTGAGGCGGGGGACCACAGGTTCCAGCCCAGCCTGTGCAATTTAGTTGCTTAATGAGACTCTGTCTCAAAGTAATACAACAGGGCAGGGGACATAGCTCAGTGCAGCTGCCCTGGGTTCAATCCCCTGGATTGCAGAAAGAAAAACAAACCAAAAACCTAGGCTTCTCAGGCCTCTGCCTCCCTGAAAGCACTCCCTGCCCCGGATCCCTAGTCTGCTACCCTGGTGTGGCCCCTGCTGCCTACTGCACCCCCAGCTGATCTGGGGCCACACCGAGTCAGAGTGTGTCATCCTCAGCAAAGTCATAGTCATCTTTGTCCCTGCCCATCCTCCAGGAGTCCACGGCTGCAGTCAGACACCTCTGCCCCCCTCTTCAAGCCATCTTCAGTGACTCAGCCACCTCCTCCAGGGGTACCTGCTGCCTCGATGCCCAAACTCTCCACCACGGCCTCACATGCCGGTCCCATCATGCCCTCTGTTAGGCATACCTGGAGGGGCATCCGCAGCCCTGCACCAAGCCTGCCATTGCCCCAAGGCATGCAGTGACCTCTGCGCCTCAGTCACATGCCTTCCTTAGCTCGAGCTGCAGTATGTGGATTCTCTAAGACCTGAAGCCATGCCGCCTCCTGCAGGGGGGCCTTGTGCCCTCTCCTGGCACCTCTCCTGTCCCTTTACCAGCCTGTCTCCCTGTGCTGGGTGCTCCTGCCTGAGCCTCCCTAGAATCTGAGGACCCAGGAGTTATCTGTGCCCTGGGATACGAAGTGCTCCTTGAGCCCCCACCAGCCTGGGCAAGTTAGTGAGACCTCACCTCAGAAATAAAAATAAAAGGGTTGGAGACATAGCTGAGCGCAAAGGCCAGGGTTTGCTCCTGAGTCCCCCAAGAACAAACACACAAACCCCAAATTCAGGGACTCAGTTGCTGGAATCCAGAGCCCTGCTGCTCAGCCCCTGGGCCTCGGTACTTGGAGGGGACGGAGTAACTAGAGCCTGCAAAACGCTCCCGTGCTACAACAGAAGCTGAAAACTCTGTGTCAGCATGAAGTGGGAGGCAATACCCTGTCAGGTGCGACTGGGTTACTGAGGCAACGCTTTGCTATCACAGAAAAGCGCGGCTTGCAAGACTCGGCTTCTAGGTGGTCCCCGCAATGGGGCTGGGAAAGCCGCTTGCTCTGAGGAGTTTGGGCTGCCGGGTTTGGGGAATGGAGCTGCTAAGCTGCCCCCATTTACCCCACAGCACTGCCACCTCTCTACCTCAGCCAGCGTGTGTGACCGTCGCCCATCCACCCATCCGTCATCACCATGACCACCAAGTACCCCCGTATCCCGGGCCTCCATGTATCTAACGTGCTCTATGCTCAGATGCACAGAATTCCAGCCCAGTAAGGTAATTGCAAATATGCCTAGGACTTGTGGTGAAGCAATTTGATCTGGGAAAATAATGAAAGAAAACGGCATGAGGAGTAATTAACTGGGACTAAGAAGCCTTTCATCTTGGAGGCGCTGCCCCACGAGGCCCCCAAGGCAGGTTCCTGTCGCTCGCTGTCTGGCAGAGCCAGACAAGTGTCTTAAAGCCTTGTTTGCAGGGAAAGCTGCCGGGACCGGTGGCAGGCGGCCCTGCCTCAGTGCCCGACCCTGTTAACTGTTGGCGCCCCACATGCTGGACGGAGCCCAACACGCCGTGCCGTTTGAAGTGCTTGTTGGAAAAGCAGAGCTGGTCTTGGCCACAGCTCTGAGCAGGGCCTTGCGCGAGGCACTCCCCAGGGCTGTAACTGAACACAAGCAAGCGTCGCCTCCTGGTGGCATTCTTGCTTTCATCTCCAAATCATATTTGAAAATTTATATTTAAAGAAAGTCAGGGAAAGGGGCCAAGAGGACTCACGCAGCCCGCGGTGCCGGAACACCCAATACAGTCGCTGCAGAGGAGGCTGCGGGGGATTTGAGGAAGAACTAGAGCCAAGCGGGCACTGTGCTGTGGGCCAGGCCTCGGGAGGCAGCGGCGGCCCGTCCCCAGGGCTTCTGTGACTGGCTGGGTATCTTCCAGACTCTGCAGAGCACAGAGGCTCAGATTTGGATCAGACCCCCAGTCTGGTGGGGACAGGAGTCTCCTAAAAGCCTGAAGAAAATGGAAGTCCAAAGTGCACTGTGCCCAGGGTCCGGCCTGCCTGGCCAACAGGAAGTGGACTCTGACTGGCTTCCAGGAGCTTTATTGACCTTGCGGACCACGAGTGGGAGAGAAGAGCTGCAGGCACGGGCTGGGGCCCTTTGCCGGTCCCAGGGCTTCTCCAGCAGGATTCTGAATCCAGTAGGGGTCTGATGGGAGCAGGTAGCCAAGCACCACAGGGCTTTCCCTGCCACTCCTAGGGAGATCCCTTCTGGGCTCCAGTGTGAGAACAAGACATCATGGTTAAATGTTTTTGCTTTTGAGGGCAGGGATCAGGCCCAGAGCCTCCCGCATGCTAGGCAGGTGTGATCCCACCAGACAGCCAAGCCCTTAAAACATGCAGTGTGAGCTGGGCATGGTGGCTCATGCTGCCGTCTTTGGGGAGCCAGGGCAGGAGGAGCACTGTGATTGTGAGGCCAGCCTGAACCACACAGCGAGACCCTAATACAAAAAACAAAAGCAAAAACAAAACAAACAAAAAAAAAAAAAAATCAAGCATTATAGAGGAATGAAAAGAAATAGCACCACGGAAAAGGAAAAGCTCTTGAAAATTCCAGTACAGTGCACATCCAAAGTCCTAGTTTCTAGGTCAAGCTGGGATCCTTTAATCTTCTCCAGAAATTTTTGTGTATAGGAAATTATCAAAATTTCTTTAGTTGGTTTCAATGAACATCAGATCCTGTACTTATTGCTGTTTTACCTAAGTTCATTGATAACGTGTTTTTAAAAAGAAAAAAACCAAAAAGTAAAAAATACATGTTTATAAGAACAGTAACAAAAATATAAGGTATAGGACTTTGAAAATAGTCATCACACTTTCAGAATCTCAGGAAGGAAGAAGAAAATATACAACACTTAAAATAATTGTATTTAACTCTGAGGTCTTAGTTGCCAAGAAAAATAAAAGAGAAATAAAATAATACCTAAGTGTCAGTGTATGAGTGTGCCCGGGTGTGCTCAGGTGTGCTACACGACGCTCACCACGGAACAGGACTCCTCAGTCTGCAGTTGGTGCCTCTGCCCAGGGCTGATTTTGATCTTTGCAAAGGATCTTTGCAAAGTCAGAAGATCGGGAACTTTGCAAAAACCACAGTGCAGTTTCTGAATACACAGGGTGAAGGGCTTCATAACCCTGAATGAATATCCGGGCTCAGAGCCAGGGTGCCGCAAGCCAGCAAGGGTAAGGGAAGCGATTTCTACCCCCAGCTATCAGTTCCCAGGCACATGCTTGGTCCAGCCCGAGATGGCACTTATCCCCAGCAGCAGCACTGACTCTGGAGACCAGGGTTGACAGCTACAAGTCCATCATGTCTCAAGGGCCCCATGGTCTGGTCCTGGAAGCGCTGGCCAAGGCTCCCTGTTCTGGAGCAAGAGCGTGCATCCACACCCCTCCGGCGTACACAGGATCATGAGACAGTCTCGTGTACGACAGTGGTCCCAGGGACCACTGGGAATGGCAACCAATTCCCTCACTGCATCTTTCCCAGCTCTCTTTCCTTGGAACATGGTCCATTTCTGCCCTGTCTTGTGCCCAAGGGGGGCCTTGGGGTACACTAGGGGGCTGTGAGGGACTGCAGGGGTGTGGAGTGCATAGGTGTAAGTGCCGTGAATTCAGGTGCTGCTTCTGGGTTTTGAGAACGCGGTTTTGATGTCTGCATAAAAGTGTCTGTCACAGCTGGCAGAGCTGCACCTCAGGACTGGGTGGCTTTGGCAGGGAAGGGTATCCCTGATGTCCCTGTGTTCTCTTCTTGCCAGGCGTCCTGACACTGATCCTGGAGAGTTTGCTGACTGTGCCATGGGCCCAGGCACACTCACCCTCTTTTGTTCTTTTTTTTTTTTGTGGGACTGGGGTTCGAACTCATGACCTTGCACTTGCCAGGTAGACACTTCTTGTGCTCTCTTTTGTTCTTGTGTGTTCCAGCAAAGGGAGCAGCTGGCGTCCCCGCCTTGTCTGTGCCCCAAAGGGGCAAAGCCAGCTGCAGATCAGTTAGCAGGGACACACACACACACACACACACACACACACACACACACACTGCACAAGGCACGGGGTACATGTGGTTTGAAAAAGCCCCTGGGATAGTTCTAACACCCCACCCAACCTTATCTGAGATCTAGAACCAAATTTCACAACAGGGATGGGGAGATAGCTCAGTGGCTTAAATGCCTGCCTAGCAAGTGCGAGGTCTGGAGTTTGATCCCGGTACCACAAATTCTTTGCAATTCTTTTTGTTTTTTTAAAAATGTATTTAGTACAGGTCTACAGGGTCTCACTACACAGATAGGATTTGTAGTGATTCTGTCTTCAGCTTCCCAAGTGCTGGGATTCAGGGAGGGGGTGGTGGCTCAGGGCAGGCCAGGGATTGAATCCCTGGCCCCCGCATCCGCCTAAGCAGGTGCTTTAATCTGCTGAGCTATCTGGCTGCCCCTGGCTTTGTGTTTTAATGAATTTTTTGAGCTATTGAAATTGTGTTAACACTGGAGGGTTGGCGTGGGAGTGTCCCCAGGAGTTACTGGAGCGCAAAGACTTCTGATCAGGCAGAGGGTGTGGTGGGTAGAGGCAGCTCCAAGCCTTAGGAATGGGCTGTTGCTTTGCTAATGGTCAAGCAGACACGCACATCTGCCTAAATTTTTAAAATTAGTTTCTTAATAAAGGAAGCAGATGTCAGGAATCTCTTCTTATCGCCCGCCCTCTACGGGGAAAAGACACCCTCAGCTTTGGAATTGCTGCACACGGTGGGGAAGGCCATGTTCTCCCTGCTGCTAGCAGGGGAGTGCTCAGGGTGAGGGACAGGGGCGTTTCCCAGAGTGGGGCGTCTCCCAACCCCCAGTGTGGCTCTCGCCCACCACTCACCGCCTGCGGTTGTGCCTGCTGCTTCTCTTGCCAGGCGAACACCAGAGGCCGCGGCTTCCTAGAAAGCGCGTGCTGCTGCCCCACTGCAGCGTTTATCTCGAGCACATCTAGGCGACAGGCTCCTTCTCCTCCTCCTCCTCCTCCTCCTCCTCCGAGGGCGGTATTTCCCGTGTGGCTACAGAGGCAGGAAGCAGGTGGCAGGGAGCTGAGCAGCCCCAACCGTGGCAGCTGCCATCTTGCTGATCGCTGGGTTTAGTGCTTACAGATCTGAGGCTGCGGCGTGGGCGGGGCACCTCCGCCCTGGGAACTGACTGAGGACCCTGAGCTGCTACCACTCTCTGAGCAGAGGGGGATGAGCCGAGTATGGGGGAGGGACACCACTTCTGTCCCCTTGAGCTCCACAGGCAGGCCGCTTAGTCTTTTTGTGTTTTGAGACTCGGTCTCATGATGTGGTCGAGGCTGGCCTCAAACTCAGCGATCTTCCTCCCTCAGCCTCCGGAGTGCAAGGATAGCAGGCGTGGCCACCCCCAAAGCGAGCCGTGCCCTTTCTATACGGAGGCAGGGGGCAGGGCAGGGTGTGCCCAAGGCAGCTGTTCTCATGTACTGGGAATCTTCCCATGTCAAGGGTTCATCCGGGGCAACTGGGTCGTCCCTCGGCGTCCTCTGAGCTCTGTCCATGACCAGCACCGGGCCAGGCCACCAGAGACCAGGTGGCTGCCCTGGAGTTTCCACCCAACGGCCATAGGCCGCCACAGCACTCCTCCTCCTCTTCTCTCCCTTCCAGCCTCCACCCTCTTCCTCTTTCTCCTCCTCTTCCTCATTTTCTTTGTACTGGGGTTGAACCCAGGGCCTGCGTGCTCAGCTCCAGCTCCAAGGCTTCTTCTTTTTTTTTTTTGTTTGTTTGTTTTTTAACTCTGACTCAAGGTCTCACTTGTCACTGAATTCCCCAAAGTAGGTTCCAACTTGAAGTCCTTCTGCCTCAGCGTTCTGCGCCCTGCCGCCCCCAGCAGCCCTAGGGTGGCCGCCCCTCCTTCCACACCAGCCGGGCTTTGCACATGCGCCAGACTGTCTGCACAGCTGCCGGCTTCTGCACCCGCAGGAAGCGCCTGCGTGAATGAAGAGGGGGAGGTGGGAGGCTTTCCTGCGGGACCAGGCATCTCTGTCCATAAGGAGGTGGAAGGTGCTCTGGGCAGAGGGTGGAGCAGGCACCAGGCCTGGACCACATCCCTCTCGAGGTGACCCATCAAGATCAGAGTCAGAATCCCTGCGCACCGCTCACTGGGCGGCCTCTCCTTCAACATTGCTGTTCCATAGAGAACGGGATTTATTGATTTACAGGGGTCACTGTCCCCTCTCCTGCTTTGGGCCTGGCCACGGGGGCTGTGGGTACCCACCCAGGGAGGGATGATGAGATTCAGAGGCCATTCCCAACACCACCTCCTCTCGGAAGCCTTCTGTGCTTTCTCCTCCTGCCCAGGAAGATTTATCACATTCTTCCTTTGGCTCCTGGTTCTCCAGCACAGCTCCCTGGTTACCATCTTCATTTGCTTCTGTTTATATCTTACTGAAGGTAACTCTAGGAACAGAGATGGCACTGATTCACTTCAATCCCAGCCTCTTTTAAATGCCAAGTCTGAGCTGGAAAGCCAAGGTACACCAGCTGCTGATTCAGCCACCACTGGGAGCCGGCCCTGCTCCCCGGCACAGAAATCTTACAGGGTCCAGAAATGAGATGAAATTTCCTCTCCTGAAATGAGATGCCTAACTAGTTCCAGAGCAGGGTTCAAAAGCACTTCAGTTAATCTTTAACTATTGAGTTAGGACAAAATTGATCTTGAAACTTTCAGAGTTTTTAAAAAACCTGGATTTCAAATATTGTCTCATTGTATGCGATGCAGGAGAGAGATAAATAGAGGGGAAAGTTTTCATTTAGTGCAGTCCTCCACAGACTTTTAAAGCCACTGCCAACAAATATACACACATGGTCCACCAGTTGCCCACACATGCTCCAAGTGGAGACCTCTAACTCCAGATGGAAATGGCATTTTAGTTAATTTTTTTAAAGAAGTTATATATTTGATACAGGGTCTCGTTACACAGCTCTGACTCATGGTGATCCTCCTGTCTCAGCCTCTCCATCGCTGGGATTATAGACATGAGCTACCATGCCCAGTTCCAAGGCCAGCAGGAGGATTGAACTCAGGTCCTTGCACTTGCCAGGCAGGCAGTTAGACTGCAACAGACTCCCAAGCCAGGAGCAACACCAACAGTCCTGCTGGGGTGCCGGCCGGTGGACGTTGGCCCTGTGACCGAGCAGGCTGAAATCTCACTGTGGGCGCCGGGAGCTCGGAATGGAAGCATCCCCTTCCGAGAGAGGCCTGCATGGTGTCGTCTGCCCTGGCCTCGGCCCAGTGCTGAGTCACCTAAGGTGTGTTCGGAGCTCTAACAGCTGACCGTCACCCACACCATGGTGCAGGTGGGCAGGACAGGGTCCCTTTGTGTGGCGTAGGCCCAGCGTCAGTCCTCCAAAGAGAAGCCTTGGAGAAGAAAGGCTCTCTCCTGGGAACAAAATTCTCCTACCTCGAGGTGAAAAGTGAGGTCCAGGGCCCCATCTGTGCCCAGCACGCACTTGACAACAGTGCCCGACACCCCACTGCCTCCTGGCTGCATGGAGTCCATTTTGCTGTTTCCTTTTCTGGAATATCTGAGTTCCCAGACTGTCCAAGGAGGCTTGTTAACGTTTCAATAATTAAGAACACTTCCACAATTAATTCATGATCCCCAGAGGAAAGATGAGGCGGACGTACAAATAAAAGGTTAAAATATGCACACATCAAGGAAGGCAGCACCTCCAGGCCAGCGGGTTTGCCGGAAATAGGTGAGGGAGGGAGAGGAGACACAGTGTCAGCTCAGGGTCCCTGCGTGCCCCCCTTGGGAGTCTGTTCATGCTGTCCTGTGAATCCCTGTCCCTTGTCCTGGGGGTGTGGCCACAGGAAGGGTGCTGCCTGCCCTCCCTGCCTCCAGGACTGTCTGTCAGTCCTGAGTTCTGCTGGTGTCTCCTGACATGGCGCCGTTGGGGTTGTCATTGTGGCTCAGGGATGGGGGTTAGTCAGTGGGAGAGCCTGTCTGAAGGTGCTGCGGGCTCTGAAGAGGAGTGCTGTGTGGGATTTTGGGGCTCCGCAGATGGGGCTCCCTTTGAGAGAATGGTGCCCATTAGGCCCAGAGGGCCTGCTATCTGTCCACTGCCAACCTCAGGGCTCTGTTTGGAGCACAGCCCACAGCTGCTGTCCTCGAGTGTCCAGGGCAGCCGCTGTAGGGACACTGTGATAAGGAGCCACGTGACTCCTGCGTGGCCCTTCACCAGTGAGCTGCTGCTTGCCCAGCAGGTGGCCGGGAGTCTGTCCGAGGTCATCCACGTGTGTCTAAAATCAGTCCTGACATGAGATGACCTGCTCCCGCCTGTGAGGGTCACATTGTGAGCACGTAGGAGGTTTTGTGTGCTCAGCTGGCTCTACTGTGATGTGTGCCCACAAAATACAGTGTTTAAAGAAATATTCCAGTAAGACTGCCGCTCGCTCCGAGCATGCTCGTCCCATCCTTGCCCTGGAGGCTTAGGCAGGAATCCTGCCCTTGAGGCCCTTCCCTGTGTGGGCATGGGCGTGGGCGTGGGGTCAGCCCTGGGCAGGTGTGGAGAGACCAGGGAGCAGGGTGGGACAGGGTGGAGCTAGGCTGCCTGCATCTGAGCAAGGGGAGAGGCACAGGGTGCAGAGACAGCTTGGGGCTTCCCGGTGCAGGGAGAAGCTGAGGCAGGAGGCGGCGCCGGCAGGGGGCAGCCCAGAGCCGTGAATCGAATGGACGAGCCGTGGGCCCGCTGCTAAATCCAGGAGCTCAGGTCCCTTTGTTCGCGGGAAACCGTTTAAAACGCCAGTCCCCAGCACCCTAGTGAGGCGTGCGGGGTGAGGGGCAGTGGCGGGGACAGTGGCGGGCGGAGCACAGCCGACTCTCACGGCCAGGGCTTGTAGACTCCAGGGTTAACAGTAACCAACAAAGAGACAAAAACACCTAGTCACTGCGGCTCAGGGACACATGCATGGGGTCGCTGGGGTCCGTAGCAGGTGGCCCAGGCGGCCTGGCAATCCCCACCTGGCATGGAAGGGGAGATATGCGGCCAGCTTCCTGCAGGCGGTGTGGTGCATTCCTGGGCTTGCAGCGATGGGGAAAGAGAGGATCTTCCTTCCCTCCGTCCTGCCCGCTCCCTCCTCCCTGGGTTTTTCTTTTAGGAATGATCTGCTTTAGCAGTTGAAAGGACATTCCATTCCTGTGACAGACACGGAGCCTGGACAGACGGGGGCTTACCTCAGTCCTCTCTCTCATAGGAAGGTTCAGGCTATAAATCACAGCAAGCAAAAGTTTAAAATATCATTTCTTTAACTTCTAATGGCCCATCTCACTGACTTCCAAAGTGCCACCCTCAGCTGTCCCTGCATGTCCCCAGTGGAAGCTGTGCTCACCATGGTGAACTTTATTTCTTCAATATAGCCCTAAGGAAATGGGTTGATGAGATGGGTTGCAACTCTCTTTTAGCACTAAAATTCTTTGTCTAATATGGAACAAGGTTGACAGAAGACTAAAGCAAAGTGGAAAAAATGATTACTATGGCAAAGATCATTTTGTTCTAGTCTGTCTTGCCCAATGTGGCATGCTACTGGGACATATGCACTCAGGGACATGTGAGTGTCGCCTGTCTGCCGGAGAATCTGGAATTTGCTGCTCAAAAACACTCCCAAAAGGAGACATTGGAATGGATAAGAATGAAAGACCAGGAGATGTTTCCCCAAGAGAACAGAAATATTTTTAAAGCTTGAACCTATCTTTAACCGAAAAATCTCAGCCTTTAGGCCTTAAACCTGTTGCAACTTAGAACTGCGCTGGAGGGGGGGAAAGGCAATCTTACTAAATAATTGCTTCTGGGAGGGGTTATTTTCAGCTTCCCAAAACACCACTCTGATAATAAGTTGCACAGGTATTTTTTTTTTTTTTTTTAAGTTTGCTGGGCCTGCGGGTCCAAGAAAAAGTATTTCAAATGTGCCGCAGGGAGGAGCCCAGGCAGGCGGTGATTAGGGACTCGTGCAGGAAAGGACAAAGGGCCAATTACCAGCAGAGCCTGCGGTCTCCCTCAGAGAGGTTAAGGAGGACAGCCCCGGCCTTTGAGCTACCCTGTCATCTGTCCCGAGGCGTAATCAAGTTATCATAGCACCCGGCCCCCATGCCTGTATTTGAATGAAGACAAAAATTCACAGACAAATTTCTAGCAGCGGGAAGTTGGTGCTCTCCTGCGAGGCCGGATGAAAAGCACCTGTAACCTTGCCGGCCTCGTCCCGCTCCTGCTGGGAGCAGCTCTGGGCCTCTTGTCCGTGCAGGCCAGGCTGGGGGTGGGGATGCTATTATGTGGTGCAAGAGAGTGGCTGAAGCAGCTCAGCTGTCCGAGGCTGCACAGGGCAGCCAGCTGCCCATGCACAGATAGGTGGATGCTGTCCCCTTCCTTTTGATAGTGGCCTGGCCACATGTGGGTGAAGACAGGGCTGGCCGGTAACAGCCCTTACGGAGTGGTAAAGGGAATCTCGCCTCTCTTGGTGAGGCAGATTAGAGGCAAGACAGACAATCAGAAGCTACACTGGGAGAGCCCTGGCTCCCCTTCAGGGTCAGCAGCTGCACCCCTCTGTGAAGTTCAGGGGTGTCAGGGTGTCCACCTCTTCTGTGCCACAGGGGGAGCATGGGATGGAGGTCATGGGATGTGTCTTGGAGACCAGCTCTGTGACTTCACTGCTTTGTGTCTTAGTTATGTCACTTGTTTGATGGAAAAACGACAGCCTGCTTGGTCAATGAAAAGCCTTAAAGCCACCTTCCTAGTGGCTTTCCAGGCCTCCTGGCATCAGAGCTCTGTGACTTTAGGTCCCAGGGAAGAGTGAGGGAAGGAAGAGAAAGAACTTAATTATTGGACGTGGATTTCGTGGACAAGCCAGAGGTGTGGTCTTCAGCACCGTGAAGGTTGGTGATCTGGGAAAATCAGCTCCTCTGAGGTTCCCAAGAGCAGGGCTTTAAGGGTGTCTGCTGAAAGGCTCCCGGCCTAAGGGAGCTGATCGACACATCACTCCTTCCCTGGCCCTGGCCACCACCCTGTATTTATGTTCTTCAGCTATTTGGTGACAGGGGGCACTGGCTTTCAACCTAGATGGCAACTCCAGCCTTCTCCCTCAGCTATAAAATGGGGTACAAGATCTCTGCCTCCATGGCTCTGGGGCATGGAAGCAGAGCGGACCAGTTAGCAGGAGGGGAGGGGAGGGGAGGCACCTCGTGAGTGCAAGGTGCTGGAGAGGCCACGCGCAGCCCACACAGGCGCTCCATCGCCACACATGGCTGACGTGGCTCAGAGGGGGATGCTTCATGCCGAGTCACTCCCGGGCTACGGGCTCTGGGGCACAGGTGTGTCGAGCTTGCCCCAGGGGTGGGGGTTTGGGTGGGGCCAGGGCGCTGATTGCCAGCACAGATAATCAGAAGCACATAGCTACACTGGGGACGGGCACTCTTCACTCCTTCTCTGCCATCCCAAACCCATGCCACACCTCAATACTTGCTGAGTGAGTATAGAGGGTACTAGATTAAAATTTTGGCATCTATGTATTTGTTGCTAATATATACAACACTGATTGATTTTTTTGTATGTTTGTATTTAAGGCCTTACGGAACTCATTTTATTACTTCTAAAGCTTTTGAAATTTTTTACTTTTTATATCTCTCAGAAGTGTCATAATATCCAATCATGCCATTTTCAAATAGAGGGAGTTTTATTTCTTCTTCTTCTTCTCCTTTTTTTTTTCTTTGTATTTTAGGGAAGGGTCTACAGAATGTTCAGGATCTCACTACTAGATTAGACTCATGGTGCTCCACCTTTTTACAGCCTCCCAAGAACTGGGATTACAGGTGTGCACCACCATGGCATCTCAGTTGCCATCTCAGTGAACACCAGGGGCAGGGCTGACAAGGCAGGCTAGGGGATCGAACCCCGGGCCCCTGTGCTGCTTGCAAGCACTTTAAACTGCTGAGCTACATGGCAGGCCCTTATTTCTTCTTTTTCAACCTGTGTATCTTTCATTTTCTTCTCTGGCCTTATTACTATAGATATAGTTTCAGTAGTACTGAAAAGCAGTGGTAAGAGTGAATATCCTTAAATTGGTCCTGATACCAGGGGAAAAGAATTCAGTCTCTTTCACCATATCGGCATATATGTAATTGTTCATGTAGAACAGGCTCATCTTTAGTCTATAGTTGAGAGAGCTTTTTAAAACATCATAAATGGATGCTAAGCTTATCCTACTTTTCTGCATCTGTTGATATGATTACATGCTTTTCATCTTTAATAGATAGATGCAGGGAATTGCAATCTTGCATTTCTGTATTCAATATACATGGCCACTATGTATTATCCTTTATTTTTTTATATTATGGCCGGCTCAGCCTGCCCTGGGGGTGGGGCTGGTGCAGCATGTGGTGCTGGGGATCGAACCTCGGTCCCTGTGGTTGCCTAAGCTTGCCTAAGCAGGCACTTTAGACTGCTGAGCTATCTTGTCAGCCCTATCCTTTAAAGGTATTGTCAGATCTTAGTTTTGAGAATCCTGATCTGTGTGTCTATGTTCATGGGGAATATTGTTCTTTAGTTTTCTTTTGATCTCTGATTTTTGACATCAGGCAATGCTAGTCTCTTAAAATGAGTTGAGAAGTGTTCTTTCTCCCACTCCCCCTTTTTTTAAATTTAGATAGGATTATACTCTTTAAACAAGTGGTAGAGTGGTAGAACATACCAACAAGGCCATCTGGGTCTGAAATTTTCTAATGGAAACATTTACTTATAAGTTGAATTTCTTTAACTGATATGAGGTAGTTCAATATTTTAGATTTCTTCTTGAGTCATTTTTGTGCTTGTCACTTACAATACATTTAACCTCTTAACCTAAGTTGTTAAGTACATTGGTATGGAGTTATTAATACCAAATGCTATTAGATTTTGGAGGAGCTATGTTAATATTCTCTCAATTCTTTCTTTCTTTTTTTTCTGTATTTAGGACAAGGTCTACAGGGTCTACAGGGTCTCACTACATGAATCAGACTCATAGTGATTCTCCTGTTTTCAGCCTCCCAAGTGCTGGGATTATAGGCGCGCACCCCCATGCCCAGTCTCGATTGCTATCTCAGCGCGCCCCGAGGGCAGGATCCCGCACAATATGCCAAGGATCAAACCTGGGCCACTGCGCTTTGATTATTTCTGTGTCTTCTCTTGTACTTTGTTGATCAGCAATGGCTGGAGTTTACTAATTGTATTTATCTTTTTTAGAAAGTCTGCTTTTGTTTTCTAAATTAGCAGAATTAAATAAACAGATGAATAAAAATAAAAGCAAGGACCAATTGCTGTTGTTATATGTACAGAGAGAGATAAAATATAAGTGGATTTGCTATGCAAACAATAATACTAAGAAACTTTGGAGAGCAGGGAGATAGCTCAGTGGAGTAAGTGCTTGCCTGGCAAGCGCAAGGTCCTGAGTTCTATCCCTGATGCCACCAAAAAAGAAAAAGAAAGAAAGACAGAAAGAAATTTTGAAGGTAGGCAACATAACTCAGTGGGCTAAACTCCTGCTTATGGAAACTCAGGGCTCAGGGACCTTAGTTTGATCCCTGGTACCACATGCTGCACCAACCCCGCCCCCAGGTGCACTGAGCCTGCCACCAAAACCAGGCATGTTGGCACATGCCTGTCATCTCAGCACTGGGGAGGTTGAAACAGGAGGACTATTAAGAGTCTAAGCTGCATAGTGAGATCCTGTACCAAATACATTAGGAAAAAAAAAAAAAACTTTGAGGAGCTATAGCAATATGAGATAAAACAGCTATAGGGCTAGGGATATAGCTCAGCAGCATAGCACTTGCCTGGCAAGCACAAGGTCCTGAGTTCTGGTACTTGCCCAAAATATACATAAAATCAAAAGCCAAAGACATTTCATAATGATGAAAGAATCAACTCAATAAGATGATATAACAATCATAAATATACATGTACCTAATAATAGAGTCTCAAAATATGTATGGTAAAAATTAACACTTAAATGGAAAAACAAACAAATGCATGATCATTGTCAGAGATTTTTATGCCTCATTTTCAACAAGATAGAACAATTTAATACTATAGACAAAGACAGATTTGAACAACTTTAACCAGTTTGACCTATTTGTAAGATAATATTTACAGCAATGGCTGACATACATATTCTTTTTTTATCGCCTATTCAGGAATCATGACTAGCTAAAACCTACATAAGTCTTAGAACCTAGAAAAAGAGAACTAAAGCTAAGTTAAATTAAATGTTAATGTCATTATTAATATGGTTGAATTTGGCTGTTTTATAATTTGCTTTCTGTTTGCTTCTCTTATTTATTTCCCCAATTCTTCTGCATTTTTGTTGGACAAATTCTGGGATTCAATTTTAATTTATATATTGGTTTTTAGCTATACCTCTGAATTTTTCCCTATGGCTGCTGGAAAGATTATATGTATACATATC
>PVKN010015114.1:0-18704 GCA_004027915.1 Capromys pilorides
ATTGTTTTCCATTGCATTAATTTCTGCTGTGATATTTATAGTGTCTCCCTTGAGCTTTTGAGCTTAGCCTGCTTATCTTTTTCTAGAAGCTTGAGTTGTTAACATTAAGTTGTTTGTTTGAGCTCAATGTTTTCCAGATATAGATATTCACTGCTATAAGTTTCCCTTCTAGGACTGCTTTGTGTCTGATAAATTCCAATATGTTCTATTGACATTATCATTTAATTGTAATAAGTATCTAATTTATCCTTTTCATATCCATTAATATATGCTTTATACAGTGTTGTTGTTGTTGTTGAGGTTTGTTTGTTTGATTTTTGCAACACCAGGGATTGAACTGAGGACTTTGTGCTTGCCATGCCAGCAGTTATGCTACTGAGCTAGCTCCCTGGCCCTATATAGTTTTATATATTGTTATATGTTATCGTTTTTCAGCCTTTTGACTAACATCAAGTGTATATGTATATTTGTGATTGTTGCTCTTCCTTTGGATTGTTCCCTTTACAATTGTTTCCCTTCCTTGTAGTGACTTTCTTTGTCTCTCTTAGTCTTAGCTTGAAATCTACTTTTGTCTGCAAAGTATAGCTATCCCTGCTTTTTTTCATTTTCCTATCACATGGAGTATTATCCACCATCATTTGACTTTTAGTCTGTGAATTTCTTTTTGAAAAAAATGTGTATGTTTTACATGCAGCATACTTTTGGATCTTGCTTATTTTTTTTCCTGTATTTCTTTAGGGAAAGGTCCACAGGGTGTTCAGGGTCTCACTACTAGATCAGACTTGTAGTAATCCACCTGTTTACAGCCTCCCAAGAGCTGAAATTACAGGCACATTCCATCACTCCTAGTCTCAATTTTTGTCTCAGCATGCTCCAGGGGGACAGGGTTAGCACAGCAGCCCAGGAATCAAACCCCTGGCCCCTGCACCTGCTTGCAGGTGCTTTAATCTGCTGAGCTATTTGGTCAGCCCTTGGATCTTGTTTCGTGATCCATTCTGCCAGTAGGTGTCTTTGATTGGTGAATTGAGACCATTAACATTGATGGTTATAACTGATATGTGTTGATTTTCCTGTTGTTGGCTCTTTTTTTCCCCCATCTATTTACCTTGCCTAGTAGATTCACTCTTTAGGGATTCATGGAGTTGTAGTCCTTGTTATCCTTTTCTATAATTGCCTTTCAAACATTTGAGAGTGTTGATTTGATGTTCATGTATTTCCTTAAGTATTATTTGTCATGGAAATATCTTATTTCTCCATCAATTTGAAAGATTTTGGGGGGGCACATCATTCTGGGCTGGAAAATGTTTTCTTTTAGGGCTTGAAATACTTTCCTCCAAATTCTCTTAAGGGTTTCTGTTCAGAAGTCAGCTACAATTCTGATGGGCTTTCCTTTATAGGCAATTTGTTTCTTTTCCCTAACAGCTTTTAATATTGTTCTTGTGTTGGGTTTCTGGAATCTTCGGTATTACATGCATTGCTGTAGGTTTTTGTTTGTTTTTTATCATGGATAACTGATGTTCTATATGCCTCTCTTACCTGTATGTCAAATTCTTTTTCCCTACCAGGGAGTTTTCTGCCATGATGTCTGTGAACTGTTTCAGGGTTTTTAAAATATTATTTGTGCTATCTCCAACATTTTCATTGACTCCAGTCAATCTTGTGTTATTCTTTGTATCATCTAGCAGCTGCTGGACTGATGTCATAGTCCCTTGCTATTTTGAAGAAATTTTTCTTTCATGATCACTAACCACAAACCTATCTTCTATTTCTGAGATTCTGTACGTATTCACATTGGTTTATTCTGCTGCAGGAACTTTCAGTGGAATTTTTAGTCTCCTGGATATTTGCTTCAATCTGTTTTATGGATTCCATTTCTTTCCTATGTTGAGCGTTTGTGATTTTCATCATTTCTCTAAGGTCTTCTGTTTTTTATCTATGTTTGCTCTAGAGTCACCAAAAATGTTTTTCATTGTGGTCACCGTCTCTATAGTTACCTGAGAAATTATTTCTGATTTCATTTATTTTTCTAAAGCTACATTTATTTGCTTTATGTTATCACTTCAGAGAATCCAGATAGGCAGCTTTTACATCATCCCATTTCATTGCCTCCTAAGTTTGCTTCTGATGAACTGTTTGTGTGGGGCTGCATCTTGTTTAAATGTCTTCCCATTTTCTTTTTTTAGTTTAACTCCTGGGTTGGTGTTTATAAATTTCTGATGCTAAGTAGCTTTATTGCTAGTATTTAGAATCCTTAGGAAATGGCTGCTTCTCAAAGGCATCTTCCAGGTACAGTTGGCTTTTATTTTCTATGGCCTTTAGGCAATCTTAGTCTTGGTATAACAGTAAGAACAGGTGGTTACAATAATGACATCACTTTGGCTAACACGGCACAGTCGGCAATAATAATGGCATCAAACACGGCCTAGAAAATGATAAACTGAGGTAATCATTAATTCACCACCTTTAACTCTGTGAACTAGATTTCTGATTATATAACAAAATCTAAAATGAATTAACTGTATACAGTAAATAAGCACTCCATATGCCAATTTTGCCGTCAGGGAGCAAAATTTTTAAAGGGTTAAGAGAAAAAAACAAATAGAAGAAAAGGAGAACAAAGGAACACTACGCAAACTTTAGGAAACTGGTGCAGAAAAAAGGAGGGAAAGAAAAGACACTCAGAAATAAGATCAAACAATGAAGAAAAAGTAAGAAAAGGGATCGAGAAAAAGGAAAAATAGTTGACTTCAAGGTTTCTCTGCTGTCACTGGTATACAATGTGTGGAGACAGTCCAGGCCCATGTTTATTTATCCCAACAAGCCAGCAGTAGTTTTACAGTGGAGTAGTGGATAATCTCAATGAGTTCGCATCTTTATTTCCCCTGAAGTACAGTCTAGTTTCTGGCCAGGAGGCTGGGACCAGACCTGTTCTGCATGAATCAGTCAGCTCACTTCTGTCTGCTTGAACTCTGCTGGGAGGTGCTGGATGGAGCCAGCAGTTGTTCTGAGTGTCCAGCTTGTTTGGCCCCACTCCAAGATGACTCCTGACCAGTCATCTTCTCCCATGGGATGTTTAAATCTGCTCTACTCACCACCCAATGCAGTTCATGGTGGCCATCCCTCCAATGCACTGCTGCATCTCTCTGTGGAGGCCTCTGAGGCTTTCACCTGTCACCATGCATCTATCTACAAGTTTGAACCACTTCTCCCATGCAGTGAGTCCTGACTCAATGAGAAGGCACTGCACACCATCTCTGGTCTTCTTCATTGAAGTCTCTCTCTTTCCTCTCCCTGTGGAATTCAATTCTCACTTCAAATCCTTTCTGGGTCCAGGGGATCCACACTTCCCTCCTGCTTCTCTTCCTTGCACTACTATTATAAAGGGTTTGGAGTGCAAATCAGATAGGCTCTTTCTGTGCTGCTTGCCACTCTTCTATCTTCCCAGAAGTCCCTGAGGACATTTTTAAATGCCTTTTTAATAATGCCATTTAAAAAATATTCCATTGCTATTTTTAAAAAAGAAAAATTCTCAAAGCCTTTTAAAGAGCATAAACTGATGAAAATTATAAACTTATATAAAATTATCTTGGTGAACTCCACCACACTGGCCCAAAATACTCAGAAGGTCCTGGGGCCTGGCTTCTTGTGTGCTGGGGTCAGGTAGCACCTTCAGTTCTATTAGGGATATGCACACTCTGCCTACGCTCACCCACACTCCCCTCCCCAGCCAGCAGGCTGTGCACACCAAGTGCTGGCCAAGTGGTCCACCAGGAGGAGAGTACCCTGTCCACTTGCCTTGCTGGGTATCACCTTGGCAAGGGACAAGGAAGCTGTGGGCAGTGCTTTGCTCTCATCTCCCCTGCATTGCTCCTCTGTGTTATAGAGAAAGCAAGGAGGTATAAGGGATAGAGGTGACTGTGTATTATTGTTTCTGAATAAATGTTAGTTATTCCTAAAAAAAAATATCTTGGTGACAATACAAATTGTGAAGTGATGTTTATAATCCTTTACTGCTTTGAGATTGCTTTTTCCTCATTTCTGCTGCTGTTCCTCCCCAGGTACAATGAATCACACTGAGAGACCAACAGATCTCTTCACATGTCAATATTTCACATCCATACAGCTGGTAGTGCGGTAGTCCATGCAACAAGAGGCCACACGATGCAATGGTTATGTCTGTGTACTTGGGAACTGGACTGGACAGCACTGCCTATAATTTCTGGCTACCCCAGTGACCTAGAAAAACTATATAACTTCTCTAAGCTTTGGCTTTGTGTATAATTCAGAGATACCAAAAGGATCCCACCCTATAATGGTAAAGGGTTAAATTCACAGAGAAGTATTAGTTTTTTTTGTTTTTTTTGTTTTTTTTTTTTTTTTGAGGTAGGTTTTCATTATGTAGTTCCATCTGGCATGAACTCACTGTGTGACCCAGGCTGGCCTTGAGCTTAAAGGCGTGCACCCCCATGCCCAGCCTTACTTTCATTTTTAATCCAGAACATTCTCAGCCTTCCAAAGACCAGTTTGTGGGGTCTCCAGCCAGGGACCAAAAGCCTACTCGTGACATCAGCCTCTTCCAGGGACAGGGCTATACCCAAAGCCAGACCTTGACTCACTCCTGTCCTCTCATGATCACCATGTGAGAGGTACACACCATTCCAGGTCCACTGAGAACTCCCTCTCATCAAACTGTGAAGCTGGTGAAGGACTACATAGCTAAAAATTGTAGAAAACATATTTGGTCAGCTTTTATGTACCTTGCCCAATTTCTTTTGAAAACAGGGATAACTCCATTAACAGTAAAGTCTCAGCTATCCTGTAAGGGTCACATCTTGCTTGAATCTCAGTACCACAATGGTATCAACAGAGCCTTCTGTGCATCCATCTCTTCAAATCAGTGCTCTCTTCTGAACTAGATTATCAGTGAACTCTTCCTGAGTACCCAATGCAATCAGAGCACTGTTCTCCATACTAAACATTTTGAAGAAAACAAAGGCCCCTGCTTCAGCAGAGGGTTATTCATTCCCAGAGACAAATATTTATCAAATGCTTACTTTGTGCCAGGTACTAATTCAGGCAGCAGGGAAAGAGCATGAACACAATAGATTGAAAAACCCTGCCTTCTGGCACACCTGATACTGGGAGTTGAAGAGAGATAATAAAATAGCTCAGAAAATTAAATAGTGTATTGGTAATAAACCGTGAAGGGAAAATACAACAAAAAAAGAATAGCTGAGTGGCAGATGTGTAGAATAGGGAGAGGGGACAGGATTCAGGTGGCTGGGTGCTGACTAGTGACCCTTGGAGATGTGCCAGTGGGTGGGGAAAGACTCAGTAATCTACAGCCTATGCAAGCCAAGAATTCCCTTTAATCAAAGGAAAAGACCACACAAGTCACAGACCTCTGCCGTAGAAGACAATAGAGAAGCTGGTGATTCTTTAGGAATTCTGCCCTTTGTGAGACAGGAAGAGTCTAGCAACTTCCAGCCCAGAAACCAGCACAGACTTAAGTCTCTATTATGGCTGCTCAAGAACTTTCAAGCCACTTGGGCTCCCCTCCCACATGTCTGGGTCACCCAAGGGAAAGACCCACTGAGGGAACCGAATACTACTTAGAGGTTCTATGCCACTGATCAACCAAACCATTCTTTACTCGAATCATTTTCTCTTGCCACCTAACAGCTAAGAGCTCAGAGAAAACCACATCAACTATAAATGAAAATGAAATTACATTTTCTCTGGCTAAGGGGAGGAGGAAAGGAAAAGGAAAAAGTAGAGACAATGAATACAGAACCCTTTTTGAGTTTTGCTGAAATCACAGAGATGATGCAGAAGAGAGGAAATGTTGATGGTATATGAGAAAATTAATAGAAGGAGTCCCTTCAGGAGGTAGAGTGGGTAAGGAATGAGCTGATTCCAGATACAAATACCACCAATTTATTCATCTGTCAAGGGGGGAAAATGAGGCAGTGTGTGTATTGTAGTGGGAGGTTGAGAAATTTCCTTCTGATTGCTTTTTTTTTTTTGAAAATAGGTGCACAGTCCTCAGGATGGAGGAGGGGATATGACAGAAGTGGGTAGGGAAGGAAGTAGGGTATTTGGAGGGCAGAAGTTACTAGGCAGGCTCCTGCTGGGGACACACATTTCCAGGAAAACAACTCAACAGCTAGGTGAGAATCTGCGTGCAGTGGGCAGAGAATTCCCCTCAGCCAGGTCATGCCAGCGCCCTCCTTGAGTAGACAGATATGACAACGGAGAGCAGGGCAGGTGGGGTGTTACTGGGGGGGGAGGCCATGACTTTCACGGAGTTTAGGCTAGCAAATGAAGGGAGGGGGGGAAACACAAGGTAGTTGAGGGACAGACAAGAGTCAGGAATGACTGGAGAGCTCCAGGGCGTAAAGGATTACAGGAGGGAAGGTACAAGCAAAAGTGAGCTGGAAAGAGTGGGAATGGGATCCCAAGTAGGGATGACCGCAGGCAACACACCCTCCAGAATGTTTTAATGATGGAATCCAGGGCATGATCCTGATAGAAAGGAGGTCAACACCCTGAGAGGCCACTGCATGTGTACTTACAAGAGACAGGGAGACACCTAGTCCCCAGGGAACAAGGCTTAGTGATGGAGAAGACCTGGAGAGGAACTGTCTCTGATCAAGCTAGGCTTTTAGATAGTTAAAATGGCAAAGATGGGAGGTGACAAGGAACCCCCACCAAGCCCATGGTTCCTGCTGGTGACAGACAACTGAAGAGAAGTACTTCCTAGTGTGAAGGCAAGTTTCAGGTTTAAAGGAAGAAAAGAAAAAGGCTGAAAAAAATATTATTTTAGCTTTATTTTTTTGAGATAGGCTGGCTTCAAACTCAGATGATCCTCCTGCCTCAGTCTCCCAAGTGCTAGAATTATAGGCATGCACCACCATGCCAGGTAGGAAGGCTGAAATTTTAAGCCGCAAAAAGATGGGTGGAAAAAATACCCCCACTAGACATGAGTTTGTTGGCACAGAGAAACAGGACTTAGCAGAAGAGCAACATGAGGAGCTTTCCTGAGGAAGATGGAGGCCAAAGCATTAAGAAGGTGGAAATGGACACTGATGAGACTTCAAGGCTGCAGGCTCTGGGATCAGACCAGCCACCCTCCACATCTCAGGCTGCCTCTCATGACCTGCTTGATCTAAAGGGAGACCCAATTCATTCACAGGAAAGGAGCTCCTCAAGGCACAAGGTTGAGGAGAAAGCACAGAGCCATCCACAGCCTGAGCACTGCACGTCAGCTATTGTCATCAAGGACTGAATCAGATATCAACTTCCATCTTTTCCCTAAATTTCCATTCCTTCAGATGTTGACAAATAGCCTGTTATAAAATGCTCTGTAGATAACAATAGCATATTACATGTGTAATGTATTCAAATGTGCACATAAACATTTAAGTCTTTATGCTAAGTAAACATGTGCATGTTTGTAGATTCAGGGACCCTTGCAATTATTTGGTCAAATGCCCCCACTACCGCTTGTAAATTTGGAGAGTAGTGGGTGGAGTGAAGACAGCACTGGCCCAAGGTCACACTGCAACTCGTTTGTAGAAGAAAGACCAGATTTGGGAGGGACTCTAAATCCTGATCTAGACTGTTCTGCTATTTAGGATTGTACTTCGGCCTGCTAGTCAATGAGAGTGTTTTCTAGCCTCCAGGATACACCCAGCACCCAAGATCCCTCACAAAGTCCCCTGTGTATCAGATTGACAAAAACACCACACTGAGCTGGGTCCAAGGAACCAACCTCTCTGAGTTTCAGCAATTACTACCCAGGGGCTGGCCAAATAGATTAAAGCGCTTGCTTAGGTAGACTCACGGACCGAGGTTCAATCCCCGGCGTGATGTGCTGGCCTCGTCCCTGGGGCTCTGTTGAGAGTGCTGGTGCACGCCTGTAATCTCAGCCCTTGCGAGGCTGAAAACAGGAGCGAAAACACCATGAGTCCGATCTGTGTAGTGAGACCCTGCAGACCCTGTACTAAGTACACTGTAAAAAAAAGAAGAAGAAAAGAAAGAAATTGCTACCCACTATGGGGCAGGGCTCGTGCATATTGTCGCCCCGGTGGAGTGTCCCAGCTGGTTGCGAGGGAAGCACCCTGGAATACAAAGGGTCTGAGAGGGCTCAGAGCCCACTCCGGAGCTGTGGCCAGAGGCGGAGACTTCGCGCTGCAACTCGCAGCGCCTTGTAGCTCCCACCCCAGCGAAGACTTGCGTTCCGGAGCCCCGCGCAGCAGAACTTGGCGGTGAGTGGAGGAGCTCCCCTGGGCCCCGCGCCACCGCGTCCGTCTCGGGCTGGCGCGCCTGCTGGACCCCTGGTCCCCATGGGCAGCGCCTGGAACAGCAGCTACAGCCAGGAGGGCCCTCAGGAGGCGGCGTGGGCAGAGCTGCTGCCCTGCGAGGAGCGTCGCTGTTCCGCTTTTCCCCTGGGAACGCTGGTGCCGGTGACTGCCATGTGTCTGGGTCTATTCGCCGTCGGAGTGAGCGGCAACGTGGTGACCGTAGTGCTCATCGGACGTTACCAGGACATGCGGACCACCACTAACCTGTACCTGGGCAGCATGGCCATATCCGACCTGCTCATCTTGCTCGGGCTCCCTTTTGACCTGTACCGCCTCTGGCGCTCGCGTCCCTGGGTGTTTGGGTCGCTTCTCTGTCGCTTGTCGCTCTATCTGGGCGAGGGCTGCACCTATGCCACCATGCTGCACATGACAGCCCTCAGCGCGGAGCGCTACCTGGCCATCTGCCGCCCGCTGCGCGCCCGAGTCCTCGTCACCCGGCGCCGCGTTCGCGCGCTCATCGCTGCACTCTGGGTGGTGGCGCTGCTCTCCGCTGGGCCCTTTTTGTTTCTGGTGGGCGTCGAGCAGGACCCTGGCATCTATGATCTTCCAGACCTCAATGGGACTGCGCACCTCACTCTTTCTCCAGGAGCGCCGCAGTCTCAGCCGTCTGAACCCGAGGCAGCAGCGCTGTTCAGCCGCGAGTGCCGGCCGAACAGCACGCAGCTGGGCGCACTCCGCATCATGCTGTGGGTCACCACTGCCTACTTTTTTCTCCCCTTTCTGTGCCTCAGCATCCTCTACGGGCTCATCGGACGGAAGCTGTGGAAGACCCGGGATCTGCCGCAGCGCTCGACTGCCTTGGGGCGGGAAAGGGACCACAGGCAAACCGTTCTGGTCTTGAGTGAGTGGCGTCCCTGTGTTCCAAACACCTCAGCCAGGTCTACACCATCCGCGGGGCCACCCAAACTCTGAGGCCCTTCCCTGTACATCCCCTCTCCATAGAAAGCGATCCCCGTTTCCCAGTACTTGGTTCACGAACTTAATTCTTTCCACGACTTTGGTTGCAAACCAAACCGGACAGAACTGAATCAAATTTCCCCATAAGGTCAACGTAGAACCTAACCACTGAATTTGATTCGGTTCTTGGCCAATTCTATTTGTGATAAGGAAGAATTAAGTTTATGAACCGAGGGGCCACCCCCTGCGAGAGTCTGGCTGTCTCCAAGGGTGAGGATGAGATAATCAGGTCTAGTGAATAGCAATGATTTTCTAAAATCCCTGAAACCCAGGGCGCTACTGCTAATGTTTACTCACAGTACCCTTGAGAAAACAGGGTAGACTATATTAAATTGAAGATTTTATTTAATGCTAAATTATCCTGAAGGCTAAAATGAACCATGACATATTAAAAAAAAAAAAAAAGTCAAAGATCCTTTAGACCTGCTGCAGAATTCTTTCCAGCTAAGAACAAAGAATACCTTTTAAGCAGGT
Organism: Capromys pilorides; assembly: GCA_004027915.1. NCBI lineage: Eukaryota > Metazoa > Chordata > Mammalia > Rodentia > Capromyidae > Capromys > Capromys pilorides. The sequence continues at coordinate 9,798 of PVKN010015114.1, forward strand.
CTGTGCAAGAAGTCTGCCAAAACAGGAGCAGTTGTTTTTCTGGTTTATAGCCAGCCTGGAGAACACAGTGACTAAAAGCTTAACATGCAGGTTTAACATCCATATAGTTAACCCACTGGATTTTTGGTTGGTTGGTTGGTTGGTTGGTTGACTGGCTGGCTGGCTGACTGGTTGGTTTTTTTGGCGTAAGAATCTAGCTAGGCACAAGTTCAAATTTATTTTACCGTTACTGCAGACGGTTTCTTGAAGGAACCCTTATTTGACTTTGAATACTGTTAATTATGTGCCCTTGTCTTGTTTTCGCAGTGGTCGTGATCCTGTCATTTGTAGTTTGCTGGTTACCTTTCCACATTGGCAGAATCATTTATATAAACACGGAAGACTCTGGCATGATGTACTTTTCTCAGTACTTTAACATGGTTGCTCTGCAACTTTTCTATCTCAGCGCATCCATCAACCCTGTCCTCTACAACCTTATTTCCAAGAAATATAGAGCAGCTGCCTATAAGCTGCTGCTCACAAGACAGTTGAAGCTGAGAGGTTTCTGTAGAAGCAGGAACACAGGGGAGGATCCTAAGAGGGACACTGGAGAAGACACTGCTGGCTACATGGAGATCATAACTAACTCAAAATCAATGGCCTAACCAGCTTGGGACAATAGATTTGTACATAAATGCAAGTAAGAGAGGGGTGGATGCTGTTAAGAAGAATGGTTGCAATTTTGCAAGTTGGTTAAGAAATTGTCAACATAAGAATTTGTTTATTTGCTTTTTACCAAGGTATAAAATGTACCTATTCCAGTCATTCTAGTTCCCTTTCATGTACCTACTTTCACTTTAGCATTATGAACTCCCGCATTACAAAGTGTGCTCTGAAGAGGATTGTAATTCTTTTATTCTGTTTCTCTTTGGGAATATGACTGCTCATTTTATAGTTAAGTGATACGGAAAAGATGTTGCCTTGAACACAGGTCTGTTTTGTTGTTTATGTTGAGATATAAACATAATGATGCAATACAAGGAACCAGGATAATAAATATTGTGAAAATGAGATAATGAGAACCAAGGAATTACTCAATGCCTATGTAGGGCAGCAGAAAATTTTATTAACAGGTAAAAACAATTCCAGATAGGCTTCAGTGTTTGGGGTCCCACAGTTGAGGTTGGGAGCAAAATCATAAAGTTAAGGCACAATGTACTCTTTGAGAACTATAATGCTTAGAACTGAGGATTTCCTGCAGGATTTTTCTGTTCTATTTGGCTTTGAAATGGCAAACCTGAGCTTAAATCCCCAGGGCAGAGAGTTACAGCAAAATCTGGCCTTCTTACATGGTTCCTGATGACTTTGTAAAAGGTATTACTGTCTTACCTTGCCTCAGCCTACTGGGATAAACACTGTCATTATTTCTGTCTTACTAGTGATGGAACTAAATGTTCGATTTCCAAAACAGGAACGGAGGGGCCTGCACATGAGTTTAGAAGCTAAGATTTTCATGTACAGAACACTGAAATGTCACACTTACTGAAAAACAGATGAATTAATGGAATGAAAGAGAATGGATTGAACATTCTGATCAACTCTGCTACTTTGTTGTATCTTTTATAGTATAAAACTTAAACATGTTTTCATAAGACTGCTGCTCTGCCACAACTCCAAAGGGCCTCATTCATGCGTCAGTTTATATGAATGCAGCCCCCTGGAGGTACGCATGGCACAGCTTGCTCAGTTGTACTTAGAGCCCTTTTCTGCTTTTCCAAGGTATAAAATTCAAACCTAATAGTATATTGTTGACATTTATGAGGAATGTGTACTGAGAGCCTTATGAAGGTCCACAATACCAGGAAACACACATACAATATCAGAAAATACACAAATACAAGAAAAGTGTCAAATGCTATAAAACACAGCTTCACTAGAGTTACAGTGACCAACAGAAGTAAGGTCACAATGAACTGAAAACTGAACAGCTAGCCATGTTGCTCACTGATTTGGTGACCGCTTTTTGGTGCAGTCTGGACAGTGTCAGCAAGTTTCTAAATTATGTCATATCACCAGAGCACTGTGGTACTTTTGAATAGCTAAAACTGAAAGTGATGAATAAACGATCAGAGACTTCTTGATACTTTGACATGCTGATTTTTCACTTTACGAGCCAAACACAGTCAAAGCATCCTAACTCTGGTCCATCCTCCACATGTGCAGGACTGACGGCAGCTCTAGCTTGTTTCTGCTCACAGATGGTAAAGCAGCACACAGCTGCCACATGTGAAGCGCTGCCTAAATCGTGTACTATCATTTCCAGGGCTTATATTTCAAAAGGGCTCTGTGGTCAAACAAGGCAGGAAAACACACATTCTACTCCTCTTCCAAGTCACAATATAACATAATGAGTCAGAGGCTCTGAGAAGGTGTTTCACTCAGAATTTCTTGATCACAGAACCTGCTCCCTGACTCCCTCCCCAAGAACTCTCAACAGAAATCTTCGGAAGTGAGCAGCACTATTGGAAAGAACTGATGTGTGGATTCTCATGGTGGAGGAGCAGCCTTGTGCTGCTGCCACTTCTGACTGGTGGCATTAAGCTGCCTGGGAGTTCCTCTCTGGAGCAGTCAGAAGTCTACAGCAGCCTCTTCCCTAAGAAAGGCCACAGTGGAGAATATTGCTGATCATTGTAGAAAACTGTAGATATAGAAGCCATGACCTTTTTCAGCTTTCAGATTTCAGAAAATAGGGATTTATGTTTTATTTTTGTGGGACCTAAGCACATTCTCATGTGTAAGTGTGGGGAAAGTCATCCTTCTCGCTGCACCAGGGTTCCTGGGATGGAGAGTCTAAAGCCCGTCATCCCTGCAGGGTCCCAGTATCCTGTCAGCCTTTTAGAATACTATGAAATCAGTGTAACATATCACTCGTTCTTTAGTGGGATAGAATGAACAAGAATAGAGAGTATCAACACACCATATATAGCAAGACTATCAGGCTAGGAAACTTTGTTTCAATTATGTATTTGTTTGTGCTTTTCCTAGTTCACAAAATAAAATGTATTCTTATCGTAGATTACAGTAAAAAATGTTTGTGAAGTTGTTTTGAGATCTATAATTGTTCCTTGCCCCAACTGGGTGGTGTTATCTTGCACTGACCACTCAGGATACAAGGAGGGTCCTGGGAAGACCTAGAGGGGCCAGTACCCCCCTACATACAAATGACATTCCTGTAACCACTCTCAGCCAACCTTTCCTTCTTTAGGTCCAAGTGCCCTTGTCATGTCAGGTGAGCTACAAGCCTTGGAAGGGGATTTGCATTTCATTAATTCAATCTGGCAAATATTTATCAAATAACTGCTAAGTACCTGATATATAGGACAACTGCACTAGAAAAATTAAGCCATGCTATAGTGTCAAAAATCACCATTTTAATAGCATTTTTGCTTGAAATGTCTAATTGTGTCACCTAGACAAACCACAGATACAGCTCACAGATTAACAAGAGCCATTATGTAAGACTCACAGACAGAATATCAGGTTTTTACTTTTTCCTATAGACTTTTCCTATTTTCTTTTCACTTCTGAAGAAAATGTTCAAAGCACCTCGGTGCTATACTTTTAAAATCCAGGCAGTCCTTATGCCAGGCTTTCAGGGATACAAATGAGTCATGTATTCATGGTATTTAAAAGTCTGAACATGCTTTCTGTTGACCCTCTCTGTTGATGTTATAATATTTTCCAGTGTGCAGAAGTGTTGTATATAAGTAGTTGCATGTGTCTATGATTTTATATCAAACATGGTAGCTCATGGTGGCAATCCCAGCACTCTGAGAGGCTAAGAAAAGAGGATCACAGGTCTAAACCCAGATAGAGAAGCTTTGTGTATTAGTAAGATCCTGTGCCAAAATTTGAAGTACAGTTTTTCAAAGGGCTAGGTATGTAGCTCACTGTGAAGGACCTGGGCTCAACACTCAGTAGAAAAAAACAATAAAAAGTAGCTTTACTTAAAACTGATGAGATGAAATTTTATTTGTTTTATAGATCCCAAATTTTACAAATTACAGAATACTGCTCAACTCTGAGAAGCTTTCAAAATCAGCATTTTCCTTCTAAGAATGCAAGAACATTTGTCCTCAGGGCTAGGGAGATACCTCAGTGGTATAACCACTTGCCTGGCAAGTGCAAGATACCAAGTTCAATCCCCAATACCATAAATACTTGTCCTACCTGAACACTACAGGAACACTTTGTAGGCAACCACTCCTAAGGTCCTCACTGTGTAATGTATAAAGGAGGTGATAGAACCAAACTACTATGCTTACTACCTTCTTAAGAAGGCAACTTTTTTTTTTTCAGTGCTGGAATCAAGCCCTCAGGCAAGCATTGCATGGCTGAGTTACCTCGTGACCTTAACACACTTTTTAGAGAATCTGGGGCACTCGTGTGCTAAGGCTAAAAAGTGTTAGTTAGACAAGGAAAACTAAACTTGGACATTTGCAACAATGCTCTGCGTGGTTCCCCCACTAGGAGACTGGCTGCACTGGCAGTAACATGCTCCCTAAGGACAGAGGCTACATTTTATTCCCCTCTGCCTCTTTTCAGGTGGATAACGTGCATCAACTCCAAGTCACTGCAAGTAAGAAAACTTTGGTGTTCCAAAAATACGCCTGTGTGTTTATAGCAACCTTATACATGATTGGCAAAAGTTGAAAGTAACCATGATGTCTTTCAGTAGGTGAATGGATAAGCAACCTGTAGTACATTCAGATAATTAAATATTATTCAGCTCTAAACAAAACTGAGCCTAAAAAAAAGATACGGAGGAGACTTAAATGTGTATTACCAAGTGAAAAAAGTCAATCTTAAAAGGTGATACTATATGATTCCAACTATATAATATTCTGGAAAGAAATTAGTGAGCCAGTAAAAGATCAGTGTGTGCCAAGATTAGTGGGAAGAATGGATAGGAGCACAGTTTTCAGGCAGTAAACTCATCTCACTGATACCACAATGGTGAATACATTTCATTGCATTTCTGTCCAATCCCACAGAATAGACCACACCAACAGTGACCCATAAGGTAAACTATGCACTTTAGATGGCAGTGATATGTCACTGTAAGTTCAACAATTGTAACAGATACATCAATCTGGTAGTGACACAGCTAATAGGAGAGACCATGCATGTGGGGAACAGGAGACATACAGGAAATCTATGCACATCCTCTCAATTTTACACTGTGCATCAAACTGCTCTAAAAATAAATTCTAATAAAAAGTTAACCCCAACGGTGTTTGGGTTAATTTTCCTGAATAAAATTAACCAGGTACATTGTATTGAACTTGACTATTTGATTTGGACAGTTCTTTCCTCTCTGGGTCTTTAAATCCTCATTCTTCAAATAGTATCTGAACCAGGTCTCATTGCCACACTGGAGGCTACGTTATAAGTTAAATAAGGGAGAATTAATTGAGTTATACTGAAAAACAGCTACACTCTTCTTTAACAATTGTCTATGGCTGCTTTTCATCAAGTAAAACAGTTTCAAGAGAAAAAAAATGGCCCAAAACACCTAAAATACTTACTATCTGGGTCTTAACAGAAGTATGCCAATTCCCAAGACAAATATTAAATTTTGACACCTGTTCATACTTAGTATGAAAATTTGGCATGTACTTGTTAAAAGCCACCTACAGAGAGCCAAAATACTATTTCTAAATACTACTGAGTCTTTAGTGGTTAAGACCTGGAGGCCTGGATTTTTCCATGGTCTCCAGGGAGCTATTATACATACTCAAGTGTAAAACTCACTGGTTCAGTCCAGTCCTGTTTGTACAAATCCTGGATTAGTAAACTTGGAGGGCCCAATTCTCCCTCACTAAGAAGGTCCCAGGTGATGCTCATGTTGATAGCACAAATGCTTCAGTTTCCTCATCTGTGAAAGGAAGATACTAAATATGGATGCCATAACATTCCATGAGGTAAGGCTCATTTATAGCCTGATCATGCTCCTTTAATATGCTTGAGCAGATTATTGTCTTAGTTCCTATAAGTAGGGCTACTAATTATAGCCATATCATAATGTTGCGGGAAAGAAATAAAATGTTGTAATATTAAAAAAGACATATACTCAGAGCTTGGAGCTGCATGTGGTGATGCATGCCTGTAATCCCAGCACTTAGCAGGCTGAGGCAGAAGGACCACCGCAACTTCAAGATCAGCCTGATCTGCACAATGAATACACAGAGAGAACCTGTCTCAAATAAATAAATGAATAAATAAATAAATAAATAAGAAAAAAGAAAAATCAATCAATCTTGGGACATAGTAAATGCTTAATAGTGTAAGAGTCTACTGTTTTACTGTTATCTTCATTACACAAGGTGTCTGATACACACTAGATATGCCAGTACTGTCTCTATTTCTTCTCTTAACCACCATTTGTCCCTTCTTCCCTCTGTTTCTAATGTGCTAATTAGAGAACCTTTCAGGAATGCGGACTCAGAAATTCTTGAGCCCAGGAGGCCCTACCTTAAGAATTCAAGGGCATCACACACAGGGATCCAAAAGGAGCCCGTGCTGGCCAGGCCCATTTGCCACACCCTTCAGGCAACCTGGGTCCTGGGCCAAGAAGCCTGGGAGGACACAGGGAGGTTGGCTCCTCACGCATCCCTACTATGTGTGCATGAATCTGGAGACTCTGGGACATCAATCTACCTGGTTCTATGTTTAATTTTCTCAAGGCATCATTTAGAACAATATATGGAAAGCCTCAGAAGTCATTTTTCCTTGGCAGTACTGCCCTCTATAACAAAGCAAATGGCCCCTGCAGGGAACATGGATTTTGTTTCAAGCTTCTTTGCTTCCTTGAGGCTTAAGTGTTCCAGCAACTGCCTTCTGAGAATTGTTTAAGAAATCTTCATTTCTGAATTTAGTGTTGTTTTTACGGTTACATTCTTGGCTGAAATGACCAAATTAGGGCCCATCTCCTGCCCTCCTCAATAAACTGGCTACCAATATTCCATCTTTGCTCTGTGACCACCTTATCTTGAGGTACACTGAATAAGCAGTCACCTGTCACAGTGTACCCTCTCATACAAGAGTAAAATTGAGGCACATTTTCAATATGCCAGGCATTCAGTCTCTGCAAACCATCAGGACCAATAGCCCCAGCAACAGACCCACAGTGGTTCTGAAATCAGCTCCATGGATTTCCAGCTTGTTTTGTGAGGAAATTCTATCCAAAGAACCACATTTTCAATATGCCAGGCATTCAGTCTCTGCAAACCATCAGGACCAATAGCCCCTGCAACAGACCCACAGTGGTTCTGAAATCAGCTCCATGGATTTCCAGCTTGTTTTGTGAGGAAATTCTATCCAACCCACAGGAGCACAGCTGCTGCACCTGATGGAGTATGATCAGGGGGTAAATGACTGCCAAGGACACCACTGAGATCTGGAGGCTATAGCACGCTGAATCTAAATGGACTGATACAGTGAACTGGTAAATAATTTGTGGTCAGGGTCTCAATATGGGTCACCCAGTTAACATCTGAGCACATGGGCTTTACAAATCATACAAAGAATTACTTACTGATTTCAAAACCACTGTACTGATTAAGTGGCCTTTGTAAGAATCAGCTACTCTGAGCTTACCCACTGCTTGGCACGTAGGTTGAATTCTGTCTGATGATTCCATCTGGTCCTCTTCTCCTTTGCAGCATAGCTATTACTCACAGCAATACTTGGATAAGGTACCCACCCTCTGATCAGCTACAACACATCTACAAGTACTGGATAAAATATGGTTAAGCTAGCAAGAAAGTAAAGAAAATATTACAAATATTTTGAGAACTTTGAAATAGTAATGGACTAAAAGTGGAATGAAACCAGGAATACAAGGCAAGTAGCAATACAGGTACTGGTTATTCAAAGAACAAGATTTGGGGATTATATATACATAATATATCATGCAGTTGGCCCTCCATATGTACAGGTTCTGTACTCATGAATTCCACAAGGCATAAAACAAAAATATTAAGGAAATAATTGTGACATATTGAACAGTACAGAACTTTTTGTCTTGTCATTATTCTCCAAACAGTACAGCATAAAAATATTTCCATTGCATTTACATTGTATTAGGTATCATAAACAATGTGGAGATGATTTAAAGTTTATGAAAGGATTTGCAATAACTGCAATATTATACTCAAACATTCATATACTTTGAGGATCTCTAGAGAGGCGGGAGACAATCCTTCACGTATACTGAGGGTTAACATACATGCGTCCACACGCACGCACACACACACACCCACACACACGCACTCAGCAGATGTTTTTTATTTTGAAAATTTTGAAACTTAAAAGAAGTTGCAAAAATCACATAGTGTTCCTGAAAAAATAGAAAAGAAAATGTGCACAGACAAAGAAATAAGGAACTGGAAAACAGATCTGAAGAAATTAGGCAGAATGTAGTTTTGAAAAGGAAAGAGGAAAAAAAAATTAAAACCGGAAGCCTTAAGCTCTTATTTAGTCAAAATTTCAAGATAAGAATCTAGAGCTGTGCTGTCCAATATAGCAAGCAATGGTCATGTGTGGTTGCAAATGAATGGATAAAGAAAATGTGGCACTTATACACAATGGAACACTACTATGCTATAGAAAAGGATACTTGAGTCATTTATAGGAAAATAGATGAAACTTGAAAACAACAATGTTAAGTGAAATAACCAGATGAAGAAGCTTAAATACTAAACGGGTTCTCTTACATACAAAATCCAAAGTATAAATAAAGAGCAAAATTAAAAAAACAGATAATAGGAAATAGGGAGATAAATCTTTTACAAAAGTGAAGGGGACCAAGAGATAGAGGGAGGGTGGAGAAGGGAGAAAAGGAGATGCAAAAAGAATTAAGATGTG
>PVKN010015115.1:0-18703 GCA_004027915.1 Capromys pilorides
GAATAAAGCTTTTTATACTATTAACCTGGGTATATTCATATATATTCCTATACTACTCCCCCCTTTTTATTTAATAAGCATTTCTTTTAAACTTCTATTAGCTTGTTCTGTAATTGTCCATGGATATTCTAATATTTAAGTCCCTATAGAATATTAACAGATAAAAATTACATATTTTTACACAAAAATTTAGAAAGCAACACCATATTTAACATTGTAGTAAGACAATCCTGATGACACTTTGTGGCTAGTCTCAAATTCACACTGATCCTCCTGCCTCAGCGTCCCAAGTGCTGGGATTACAGGCATGCACAACCACGCCCTGTCAAAGCCTTTTTTATTTTTTTTCAAAGCCCTATTTTAAATGCCATTTTTTAATTTAGGACAGTTTTAAGCAACCACGCTTAACTAGGAATTAAAAGAATTTTAAGTAACCTTTTAAAATATCCTGGGGCAATGGTCTCACATCTTTGTAGTTGCTCTGCCTGGAGGCCATCTACATTTGCATTTGAAAAGCCATTAAAATGTTTTTCCTTTAGTTAATTTTTATTTTTTAGTCCACTAAAATTTAAAATTTAAAAATTTAAAAATTTAAATTTAAAAATTGTTAGCAAAAATGAATGACCAACTGAGAATTTGGTGTGGTATAATCACTATCAGTAATTACCAAATGTTGCAAGCATTGAAGATGGATTGGAAACATCCAATCGCTCCACCAATTTGGATATCAATTGTGTCAAATGTTCCATGTGATGGGATAACTCCTGGGTATTATTTGCCTCTTTCTCCAACTCATTCTCCTGAGCATCTGAAAAATCCTCAGAATCAGAGGACAGAGGCTGAAGAGCTGGAAATGTTTGCTTTACTTTTGGATTTTCTGATTTAGATTCTTCACCCAGCAAGGATAAATTAAGAGATATGGTGCTGCCTTCATGTTCTGCAGTGTCCTCATCAACTGAAACCTCTGTAGGTCTGCCTTCCTGAGTCTGAGGAATTGGCTGCAGACTTGATTCCTCGGAGTCAGACTGCAGGGTCTCCAAAGCCAAGGAGATAAGGTTATATAAAGACCAGGCACTTAAAGGGATAGGTTTTCCTTGCTGGTGTGCTCTGTGCAGAGCTTTCGTAACTTGCTTCCAAACTTTTAAGTTTAGAGCAGCCTTTCCCTTAGGCTGAAACCAATAACAATGCCTTTTATAAGAAAAAATAATTCACTGAAACTCTTTGATTTCACCTTTACCACCCACTCCTTAGAGTTATGTCTGAATAAGACAGACATACTCATTTTCTACTGAAGTGCAATTTCCCATAACTCTGAGCTATTGCTGGTGGTCTCGCCTACTCTGGGCATATTTTTCCCACTTGTTCAGGCCTTTCCTAACTCACCCCTGGTCGTCTTCCATGCCCCGCGTTGGGCGCCACTTGTTGTATGTGTCGGTGCCGAATAAATGACAATGAGAAGACTCGATGAATTTAGCTCAGAGGACTCACTGAGACTTATCTCTCTCAAAGTGAGCCCCGACCTTCAGTAGTATCTGGCTTTTATGTAGGGCCAAGGAATGTGCTCAGGTGCATAATCACTTTAGCAAAGAAAGGCTATGATCTCTGACCTCCATTTGCTCAATGCTAGGTTCACATAAATACTAATTAAAAAATATTCCAAGCAAGGGAAGAGACAACTAGCAGAAAGCCTTCAGGGTAAGCTGTTATTTTCCTCCATGAATCTCAGCTTTCTGGAATTCCCAAGTAACAGACCACAGCTGTCCCTGGACTTTGTTTACTGCTTTTCACTTCTTGAGATGCTAATTTCTTATCTCTACAAAGGGGCTTTCATCATCTCCATGGGTATACCTAGCCATCTGATGTGGATTGGGTCAGATCCGTAAGCTATAATCCAAAGCAGAACATGCAGGAGTGGCCTGCAATGGGAGTATTTAGTAAGCTGACCTCAGACCAAAATTGGATCACACTGACGCCCTGAAGCAGGAGAATTGACTCATGGGGTGCTAGAGATGTGGGAGTGGCCCACTGTAAGAGAGGCTCACAGCGAGAGTGGGAATTGCAGGGGTGGCCTACGGTGGGAGGGACTGGAGGATCCCATACCTAGATGAAAACTGGGAAAGGGAAGGTGTATGAGTGAGTGAGTGAGTGGAATGACGTGTGTGAATCTCAAGGATGCAAGGGAAATATGTGTGTGTGAGTGAGGTCTGAGAGTCCAAGGTCATCTGGGCTCAGCTGGGGATCTGGGAAGTGTCTCGGTTACTTTTCTATCATTGCTGGGACAAAATATTTGACACCTGAAATTAAGGGAGGAAAGGTAATTTAACTCAGTTTGTGGAGTGTTTAGTTCATACTCTGCTGGCTCCAAGGCAAGGTGACACATGGCAGAGGGCAGCAGTTCATGATGGCAGAAACAGCAAAACAGCAAGAATAAAAAGTGAGGAGCAGAAGCAACCGCAGAGGGCAAGCTTCTTTCCCTCCCTTATTCCGGCTATCTGTCCTAGGGCAGGCGTAGCACACCCATGACCCCAGCATTGGACCATAAATTAATCACAGACTCTAGAAGCCTGTCCCACGTGGGGACATCTAGATACAAACCATAACAAGCAGGGTGTTTTCATTAGTCTGAAAACAGAAGTAATTAAGAGAACAATTTGCTCCATAACAGGCGAAGACATGAAAAAGCTGCTTAGCTGTAGTGCACCACAGGCAGGCTGATAGGAAAACAAAAAGACACCGTGTGAAACAGGGTGATGACTGCAAGCAGCTCAGATGGAGAAGGAGATGAAATGAACACCTGAGCAGCCAGCTGGGCTTGGGCCGAGGCACGAAGCCCAGAGACTTAGGCCCAGCTGCCGGAGGAGATTGGAGGGATGTTGCCTTTGTGTTTCACAGCGACTAGAGTCTCCTTCCTCGAGGCCCACTATTGCTCAGTGTCTCTAGCCTGGTGCTGCTTGCCAAGCTGGAGCAACTCCCAGCCTACTGGCTGAATGGTCAAAGTCCAGCCTAAGGAAATTTCACAGGAGGAAGCAAATTATAAGTCTTGGCTGGGGAGATAGCTCAGTGGTATAAGTGCCTGTTTGGCAAGCGCAAGTTTGATCCCCAGTTCAAAAAAAAAAAGTAGATAATTGGTAAATGTACTTTTGGTTCCAATTTGGGTTGATGTTTTTGCTTAATTTAAAATGTAAAATATTTCTCACATATTGCAAATTCTTGAATTGCAGTTACAGGGTTAACTTGCTCTTTTCTCTGCTCACTGATGGTTTAAGATAAGAACACTAACTCTAGGTTACTCAGGTTGGAGTCAACCAAATTTACAAAGTAACAATCTGAGAATAAAAAGAAAAAAAGACACTTAAAAATACAGGCAACTGCAGAAAAATTTGTAGTAGGTTTATTTTTTTATTTTTATTTTTTATGTATTTAGTACAAGGTCTACAGGGTGGGTCTCCCTACACAGATCAGATTCATAGTGATCCTCCTGTTTTCAGCCTCCCAAGCACTGGGATTCTAGGCGCACACCACCACGCCCAGTCTCAGTCACCTTCTCAGCGTGCCCTGGGGGCGAGGCAGGCACAACATGCTGGTGATGGAACCCTGTGTAGTAAGTTTATAACACTTGACACATTCTATTAAGCAGGGTATAATAGATACACTTTTGTAAGAAGATTTTGGAAGACAAAGCTGGAAGGCTTTCCCCGCCTGCCGTGCTGCCCTGCCCTCAAGCGTGCTGAGCGGGATGGAGTCCAGGTGTGGTGGCGCATGCCTATGATCTCAGCACTTGGGAGGCAGGAAACAGCAGGATCCCTATGAGTCCGAGCTGTGTAGTGAGAGCCTGAGCCAAAAAAAAAAAAAAAAGAAAGAAACATAAAGAAAAGCTGGAAGGCTTACATATGTTGAGGAAAAGCTTGAGAAAATACTTTTTTGAAGAAAATATCTATCGTTATTTGTTAGTTTGGTAAAACTTGGGTTGTTCTTTCTAAAAACATACATACATACATACATACTCCCATGAGGGGGACAATCTGATGAGCCTGAAACACAAGTGCCTAAAGAGATAATTTGCACAAGAGAGTAGAGAGGGATAAAAAGCATCAAAACCTACCCCATTAAAATATATGCTGGCTAACTTTAAAAGAAGTTACATAGGGGCTGAGGAGATAGCTCTGTGGCACAAGAGCCTGCCTGGCAAGTGCAAGGTCATGAGTTTGAACCCTGGTCCCTCAAAAAAAAAAAAAAAAAAAGAAGCTACACAGAAAGCAATGGAGTAAGTTGACCTCCCCCGAACACACACATACACACACACACACACACACACACACACACACACACACGTTAGGAATTCTTTATGAAGTAAACTGATCCTCCTATGATGGTATTCGGCTGGCCAGCAGGGACAACTGACAGAAAATTATTAGGCATGTATATAAAATTATGACCAGGAAGCCAAACAAAAAGTTGATAGTAGGCTCAAAAGATCTGTTTATAGCAGTGCTCCCAGGAAAAGAGACAACTCACTAAGGAGCAAAGACAAGGACACTGACAAAACAGGAGACATCCTGGGACCTGCCAGTTGACTAGAGCTAGACTGAGTGAATGTGTGCAATGTAAAAAATATGGGCACTGGAAAATAAATGACCCCAAATGATAACAGAGATTATAAAAATTTCACAACTAGGAGGCAGCCTGCAAAAGGCTATCCTGCTGAGGAAAAAACAAAGAACAAAAAACAAGATACTGGCCTCATTGGACCAACAAACCAAAAATTACCAGAACTAGACCAGACTGGGCTCCACCTCCTTAGGCATCCAGGAGCCCATGGTCACAGAGACAGCAGAAAACCAGTTGATGAACTTTCTGGTAGATGGTAAAACTGAACATGCGGTACTGACACAGCCCACTGGGCTGTTATCCAAGTCATGTGACTATTTTTAGAGCCTCTGGGGTCCCAAAAAGAGGCCATTTTTTTCTGGCTTGAGAATTACATCACAGAGAAAAATAAAGGTCCAACATAAGTTCCAGTGTCTCCCAAACTGTATAATTCCCCTCCTGAAAAGGGGCCATTCCAAAAGTACAGGCCCAAATATTCTGCTCCAGGGATTAAAAAAAAAAAAAAAAAGACTACACAAGGCTGACATCAAAAAGCATCGAATCCTGCTGTGCAAAGACATCAAAGAGTGAGCTCAAGCGACAGAAGAGGCTAATGAAGAGCATACTGAAGCAATGGCAACAAATACAGAAAGATTGTCATGGTGAAGGTGAGCTGTGAGAAAGCTACTGCCAGCAAGGCAGAGCTAGAACTAGAGCGGAGACACATCCACAGCAGTGGTGGAAACACTGCACAGCAAGAGACCAGCAAGACTGGAGGCTGCTGGGCAGTGACAGTGGTGGGGGAAAAACCCAGCAGTGAAGCGCTTGGGGAGGTCAATGCCAGGAGCACAACGCAAGTGTCCAGCAGAGGTAAAACCACTTGTGTGTGAAAGGTAAATGGGAGACCACAAAACAGAGGAACTAGAGGCACCGCAGCTGCAGGCCCAGGAGGCAGAGAGGCAACTGTGGCAGACAGAGCCAGAGCAAACACACCAAGTAACGGGAACCCTAGAGAGAACCCAGTGTAGCACAGAGGCAGGGCTGTAAGGGACGCATGCCTCTGTCTTTTTGTTTTTGTTTTGTTTTGGATTTCATTTGGCATTTTTTAAATTTTTGGAACTCAGGACCCTGCACCTGCCAGATAGGTGCTTGTGCTGCTAAGCTATATTTCCAGACCCCTGCACCTCCTAAAAACAAACAAAAAAAACCTATACAGCTAAATCAAATCCAACAGGAAAAACATATAATAATGGCCCAGGTGCAGGAAAGAACAAAGCGGTGGGCACAGCAGCAGACAAAAGCTAAACATGCTCATGAGAAGGCTGAATAGGAATGGGAGTGCTCACAAATAAAAGCCAGACAGACACTGAAGCTACAGCTACAAGCAGAAGACACAACGCAACAGGCGAGCTTGACACAGGCCAAAGGAAAAAAAAAAAAAGGAGACTGTATTTGGACAAGTCACCAAAGGTGGGGAGGTGGGGAGAAAAATAAAATACAAGAAATGTTACAGTTCCGATGCTGCATGGGCATCAGAAAAAGCAGCCGTTAGGGCAGCAGATGTAAACAGACTATTAGGATAGAGGTCAAAGGAAACTACAAGGCAGATAGAGCAGCCAAATAGGCCCCTATGATAGCCCCAAAACCCAAAAGAGAAGTCGTGGCCCTGCCCTAATTCCAGAACCCCCACTTCTGGAGTCCCCAAACTATACTTCCAATGGAAAGACGTGGTTCACCTGGGAGTCTACGGCTTGTATCAAGGGAGGAAGGTGGCCTTCTCTCAGAAGGCTGGCTGTCCCTGCAATGATGGCCTGTATGCTAATGAGGCAATTTCACCAAGGGTCTCTGATGGGAAAAATGGCACTGGAGCTGTTACTAACTTGTCACTTCTAGGGCTACAACTCACTGGAATCACTCAGTGCCTAACCTGTGCACAGAACAACCCCAAACAAGGGCCCGCCAGGGCCTGGGTATCCAGGATGTGGGTACTGCCCTATGTAATGACTTGCTTGTGGACTTTACTGGAGCCAGCCAGCTGGTTATGGACTGAAATCTCTATCTTCTTTCCTCCTTTAACTTTGGATGTTGGGTATCTTGTCTCAGCAACGGGAAAGTTAACTAAAACATGGGGTGACCCTTCTGCTGCTGCTTTGCTTCCAATGCTGGAGACCATACTGTGAACCTAAACAGGTCCCAGGGCAGGACTGGCCTCCCCAGGGTGACAGGCACAGGGTCTTGTACCTCGAGGCTCACATCCACCAGCCAGGGCCAGGCTGAGGCAGAGCTTACAGATGGGAAGTGTTCCTCGATTTCTCCATTTGGGACAAATCTTTGAGGAAGTCATGATATAAAAGGGTGCTGTGCTCATGGCTCCGCAGATAGCTGAGTGGCTGGTGCCCCCCCCTCACTCCTCACCTCCCCACCCTCCACCCCCCTGCCAGGCTGAGTTTGGCAGAAAGGCCAGGGACTGACCCTGGGCCACAGACCAGCCCCCTGGGCCCCTGGCTGATGTGTGGGGCCAGGCCTGGGAGGAGCTGTGGGCCTCACAGCCTATTACTGTCCTTGGGCTATGACAGTTGCCCTGTGGCCCCAGTTCTAGGCCCCTGCCCTCCAAAGCCCAGTCTCAGGAGACACAGCAAGGACCACAACTCACAGAGGAGCCAGAAGTGGCTGCCCAGGTTGTGGAGTCACAGAGCCACATGCAGCTCCATGCAATTGAATTAACAATGTCCAGTGGGGTCTCCGGAAACTCTCATTGCCTGTTACAGACATGTGTGTGGCAGCCCCTTCATACCCTGCTCTTATCCTGGCTCTCAATGAGTGACACTGCTCCCAACAACAGCCACCTTGAGGCCACAAGAGTGGCACTCACGGGTCAGAACCACTGAGTTGTGTTATGGTTTAGCTTTAAAATATCCCCAAAGGGAATGGAAGGGGTGGGTCACTTGGTGTGACCTGGAAGGGTGTGTTCTCACCCTGGTCCTCCCTGCTGTTTCCTGGCCACCATGTGGTGAGCAGCTTTCCTGCCCTGGAGCCAGCCTACCATGGACTGAATCCCCTGAAACCGTGAGCCAAATAAACCTCTCCTCCTTAGGCTGTGGGTGTTGAATGTTGTGGCCCCACGATGGGCAGGTGAAGGACAGAATCAGACAGCATCCCACCACAGCCAGCCTTATGGTACTGCTTCACTGCCTGTGGGTCAAGTGGCTGAGGCCCACAGACTGTCACCAGGGATCAGTGTGCGCTTGAATCCAGGGAACAGACACCCGGTCTGGAGAGCTACACTCCACCAGGTACTCTGATTCCAGCTACCAGGAGGCCTGTGGAGGTGGGTGTGGCCAGCCCTAGGGGCCCAAGGTTCCCAGGCAGCAGCAGGGGCCCTTGGTCTTATGGACTGCTCCCATGCCATGGACACAGATGGGGCCCCTCAGAACTCTGTAAACTGTCACAGATCCTCTCCAAGTCACTACTAGGCACAGTCCAGGATGGTGAGCCCACCCACAGGGCAGCTAGAGCTCTCATAGCTATAGCAAGAAGACAGGTGGGGCTAGTGGGTCAGGGCAACCTGTGGCCCACATGGCCTGCCTCCTCTCCCTCCTTCACTTTCACTAACCCCATAGTGCCATCCTGAGGATGACCAGCCTTGGGTTCCCATGAAGACAGGCAAGTGTGCTAAGAGTCAGACTTCCAGGCAGGGGCAGTATGGCGCCTCCGTGGCTGTCCTGTATGGATCTTGTGGTGCCAACCTTTCCTAGAAGCCTTGTCAGTCAGGTAGGAGCCAAAGGAGGTCTGCCCATGACTGTGCCTGTCCCCACCATCTAGGCCTGCCCCCGCCCCATGACCCTACAATGGCAGTACTGGGAGCCTGCGTGGGACAAATGAGCCTCTGGCAGTTTTTCCTTTGACCAGGCCTCCTAGCTTCCTGCAGGCAGCTGCGTACTCCCTGGCTCACCACCCACTGCCAGCATTCCATAGGATTCATGCTACCAGGCCCAAGCGGCCCATGCAGGCTTGATGCAGAATAGCAGGATGCCTACTGAGGTCTCAGACTCCAGGCAACTCACGGCACTGCAGGCTATGGATACCAGGGAGGTGAGAGGTGCACCCATGCAGGATGGCAACCCAAGGCAGCCCTGGGCACAAAGGGCACCATACCATCCCACAGGACTCTGGAAGGCCGTCCTCTGACACAGGCTTCCTGACCTACACGGAGGATGGCTGCCAGGCTGCCCACCACCACCGTGCTGTGATGCTTAAGAGTGCTGGCCACATGCAGGCCATGGCAGCAGCCACTCCAGCCAAGCACACATGCTGGTCCATGTGGAGCAGGGTACCGCAGGTCCGTATGTGTGGGGCTACCTTGACTGAGGCAGGGCTGGCATCAGCCACCTGGACCTCTGGTGAGCAGCTGTCCCAACATACCTGAACGTCACAAGGACAATTTTTTGTCTTTTTGAGACAGGGTCTTGCTATGCAGCTCAGGCTGGCCTTGAGCTCACTTTTGTAGCCCAGGCTGGTCTCAAACTCCCACCAATCCCCCTGCCTCAGCCTCCCAAGTGCTGGGATTACAGGCGTGCACTACCACGCCCGGCTACAACGACAACTTTTGCAAGTACGCAGTCAGGGCTGACCTGTGACTCGAAGCCAGGAAGCGGGCAGTCTTACTCAGTGTGTGTGCAAACACCAAGTGCCAAGGCAAGATAAATCACCTTGCCAGACCACAGCAGGAACATCAGCTGTGTGTCCATGTGGTCTCCACCCAGGAAGGCAGGGCAGGGATGGACACGGTGCCAGCCACCAAGAGGTTATATAGGGAGGCCAGGCACAGAGTGTGAGCTCACGCATATGCACACGCCCTCAGCGGTCTGGTGTGGCATGCAGGCTGACAGGCCTGGGATGTGCACCCTGGTTTCTGTCCCCAAGATGCCTCATAGCCTGTGGGTGATGTCTACCCTCACCTTGTTGGGCTCTTCTGACCCAGGGTCCCCACAGGCCACACCAGACCACCCCAACCCTCCTCAAGCTGTAACCCCAGCAGAGCAGGGCAGTCAGTGGCAAGGGCTGCTCACGTGAACCTCACACCAGGAGCCAGGTGCAGGAGGACACTTGTGTGTGTGAGCTCTCGAGGGTAAGTCCCCACAGGTGGCCTAAGCACTGACTGCCAGGGAACATGGGGTTTGTCTTTAGGGTGACTGAATGTTCTAGAACAGGAGAGAGGTGGTGGCTTCATAACAGTGTTAAGATCCCTAACACTACTAGACAGCGCACCTTAGAGCAGTCAACATGTTGTGCATTTTACAAAATTAAAAAGATTTTTTTGGAGGGGGCACTGAATTTGAACCCAGAGCCTTCACTGAGCTACATCCCAACCACCCCCCACCCCTTTTTTTGTCTTTTTGAGACAAGGTCTTGCTATGCAGCTTAGGCTGGCCTTGAGCTCACTTTTGTAGCCCAGGCTGGTCTTGAACTCACACTGATCCTCCAGCCTCAGCCTCCCATGTGTTGGGATTATAGGTGTGCACCACCACGCCCAGCTCCAAGCCCTTTTTGAGACAAGTTCTTACTAAGTCAGTAGGTTGCCCAGGCAGGGCTTGAACTTGTAATCGTCCTGCTTTAGCCTCCCAAGACAGATGGAACTGTAGGTATGTAATTAGCATGTCTGGCTAAAAATAGGCCTTAGGCCCTGTCCTTTTTTCCTTCCATCCTCACCATGGCCTTTACTCCAGGCAGGGGTTCAGCGGATGTGGCGTGACCCTCCCACCCATAGAACATGAGACTGCCCCCAGGGGGAGCCTAGGCCCCCATGTGGCGTGCATCACAGAGGCTGTCTGTTAAGTGTGGAGAACTGCGTGGCAGTGGCTCCTGTCCTTGGAGTATAGCTCCAACACTGCCTCTCCCACATCACTGCTGGGGTGCCGGCCCAGGGATGGTGTGCCGCGCAGAGCCAGGGAGTACCTGGGGCCAGGGCCTCGCCTCCTGGCCCATGAGGACTCAGCTCTTCTAGAGCACAAGCCTGGCTTCCCCTGACTCAATCACATAACTCTCAACTCCTTCACCAATGTCCAGGGGAACCTCCGCAAGGACCCTGAGAGTTCAGCCACCTCACGCCTGCCATGCGCTGCCTGCAGGTCCCTCTGTAAAAGCCTCTGCTGGGACCAGGTATCTGTCTTCTCCCAGCCCCTCGTGGCGGTTCTTCATGCTCATGTTTCCAGCATGAAGGAGGCCTGTCTCACAGCTGGGCAGGGGCAATCACATGCTCGCCAGCTCAGTCTCTACTTTACTGGCGTCTGTGCGCAGAGCAACCTGTGGTTCATACAGGTATCCAACAAACACATCTAGGTATGAACGCTTGGCTGCACTTGACGCTGATCCACGGCCATTGCTGCCTGTCTTCCAGTGCGACACCTCTCTCCTGAGGCATGGCAGGCACAGACGCAAGCTGCCCTCTGGCCTGCCCTCAGTCTCTGGGAAGGCCTCCAAGCCTGTTGTCCATACTGGTGTGGAGGGGCCTGGCTGGCTGAAGCTGAGGGCACCAGCTGGTTACAGGTTGCACTACTGTGCTCTCTGCCCATGGACGACGGCTGCAGTAGTGACAGAGTCTCTGCATGACCAACACGAGGCACATGGTACAGATGGGCCACCACTCCCTGGGCCAAGCTGCAGGCCAAAGGGGACAGGTGTAAGTTCTTTCATGACGGACTTTACAAACAAACCATACTACAAAACACAAGAAACTTAAGACTACCTACAAGTTAGTTCTTTGTAGAGGTTGCTGGCTCTGGAGACTGAAGGAATTCATAGGGGTCGTGAGTCACATCCTGCTGCTCCCCGACACTGAGGTGAGAAGGGCTTCCTGCAAATTGTAGAACAACATGGCATTTTAACAGACAACACACATTTGTAATGCCTGGGAAGCCAGCAAAGTCTCTGTGACTGCTGGAAGCGAGAGGTGTGACTGTAGGGGACGGAACCCAGGGCATGCGCTGGGCACAGAGGGCACCTTCCCTTAGGACTCTGGGAAGACTGCCTTCTGATACAAGCTTCCCCACCTGCATGGAGAGGGTTGCCAGGTTGCCCACCAACACTGTGCTGTGATGCTGAGAATGTTGGCCTCATGCAGGCCCAGGCAGCCACTCCAGCCAAGCAGACATGCTGGTCCATGTGAAGCACGGTACCACAGGTCCATGGGTATGGGGCTGCCTTGACTGAGGCAGGGCTGGCATCAGCCACCTGAACCTCTGGCAAGTGGCTGTCCTCAACACACCTGAACTTCACAAGGGCAACTTTTATAAGTATGCGGTCAGGGCGGACCTGTGAGTCAAACACAGAAAGCTGGCAGTCTTGCTCAGTGTGTTTGCAAACACCAAATGCCAAGGCGAGATAAATCACCTTGCAGATCATGGTAGGTATGTCCAGAGACTCAGGGCTGCCCAGGACCTCCTACTATAGGCACTGCCTGGCTGACAGCCTCACCATGACGTGAAAGGGACCCACAGTACACTGGTTTTTCTCAGAGGGCTGCAGCCAAGATTCTAGGGTGTTTCCTCCTCAGAAAAATGTCAAAATTCATCCTGCCAATGGGGTAATTCAGTACTTATGAAAACAAAAAAGAACAGTACTGGGGTTGAGGGAGGTAGCTCAGGGGCAGAGCACTTGCCTAGCACCACAGAGAACTGCAGTACACTTAAAGGCCCCCAGAGCCAATATCTGCTGTCCCCCTCTCCTTGAACGTGAGATCCCCTGGCAGGTACAGCCACATGCTCTCTGCAACAGAAACACTGAACGTGAGGGGTCACCAAGAACACAGCACTGACTGACACAGAGCAAAACTGGGAGATACAGAGGAGCTAGGACAGCTGGAGTGAAACAAGCACCCTGCAGCCTGACCCAGTCTACCCTGGAAGCACGTGTAGCTTCCTGCTCTGGGTCTGCACTGAGGAGCCTGGGTGCTTACAGGACTCGATGGCACAAACGTGGCTGCCCGAGGCCATGCAAAGATGCTGTGTCAGAGCCACGCTCAGCCCTAGGCCACGCCAGCCTTTGTCCACATTGGCTGCCATCACCCACGCAGAGAGGCCTACCTGAGGGGTGCTGCTCCCTCTCAGAAGCATTGGACAGGGAGCTGAGGTTGGACGATGGCCGGGAGCCACCTCGTTCAGCCTGTGCTTCGTGCAGGTCCTGTAGGAGCTTCGCTGTCTCATCCAGGTTCAAGTGGCCATCATCGTGGTCCAGCTCCTTTTTCACCTTCCCTGTGTGAACACAGATGAGTGGAAGGCCTAGGACACAGCGCACTGGACACTAGCCCTCTGCCCAGGACCACCACCTCTTGTGAGGTCAATGCTACAGGACCTTGGCACGGGGTGCCTGAGGACAGCAACAGGCAGACAGTGGCTGAGGAGCAGGGCCGGGCACACTCACACAAGCAGAGCCACATGGAATCCCAGCCTAATGATGCACAAACACTGCAGGGAGGCCTCCTCCTCTCAACAGAGAACGTTACTAGAGGGCAACAGTGGTCGCCCCAGCTCATGGCCAGTGTCTGACCTGGCAGCTTCGCTGAAGGTCAGGAAACCTGGAGGCGTGCAGGACCAGTGCCCTCCCCAGCGCTAAGATGAGCCCCCGCAGACGCCGCCTTAGTCCAGCCTGCTTCCCATCAGCCTCCAGCCTCCCCATCATCTCCTCAGGGCTGATGGCTTTTTCCGTGTCTCAAGAACTCGAGGAACCAATACACCACTGTGCCACAGGGATGGCAGTGGGGAGTCCCCATGAGAATCACACTGGCAGTGGATCAGGACTCACCCAGAGAGCTAAGCATGGAGATGTCCAGGGAGACGTCAGAATACGACTTCATCGACATGAAATCCAGAACAGAGCCACTGCTGTCCCCCAGCGAGTCTCCAACCTGCAGAAGACCGTCAAGTTTAAGTGATGCCGAAATAAACATGATACAAAAAACACTATTTCACGCCAGTGACAGCAGTCACTGTACTCTGCAGGGGACAGATGGAGGGAGGCCCGGTCTCTGGAACTCCAGCTCAGGGCAGGGGCTCAGCTCAGGAGTGGACATGCGATGTGCCTTTGAAAGTCTACAGCAGTGCTAACTAACCATGCTGGCAGGCCTCTGCTACCCTCGTGGAAAAGGGCACCATTCTGCCCAGGAAGACACAAAACCTCAAGGCCCACAGCATTCCAGGCATGAGGTAGTGAATTCCAAGCCGAAGGTCCCTTTCGCTCCTCAGCGAGGGGCACCTAGAAGGGTGCCTGCAGCCACGTGGCTCACTCCCACCACTTTCCTACTGTCCACCTTCCCTCAAGCCACGCCAAAGCCCGCCTCTCCAGGTGCCCAGGGGCCTGACCCAGCTCTGAACCAGTGCACACAGCACTGCCAGCCAGGCTTGGCCGCACACCCCTGCTCAGCAGCCCCTAGTCTCCAACAGTGCCTGTGGAATTGGTGCTTTAAAATTCGTTTCTGGGCTTGGAAGTGTTGTGGCTCCACGCCAGCCCCTCACATCACCCAAATTGGGGGGGGGGGGCACTGCCACTGAACGTCACTCCTCAGATATGAGCTGTCCACAGTGGGTGACAGGAGGCTGCCAGGGGCACCACTGCCAGGGCTGTCCTGGCCTCCCTACACAAATCCTGTCAGGTTCCTCGCTTGTTCCAGAACCCACCTTCACTTCGTCCACAGCTCGTACAGGCACGTTCCTCCGCTGCAAAGAACAAGGTAGACACCAGTTTTCCAGAGCAATTCTACACGAAGGGCAGTTTGTCTCTCTGGGCTCTGCTCATCACAGCCTTGCTATGCCAAGGCCAAAGGGGTCCTGCCAGGCTCTGTATCAGAGGGCATAGGGAGTGGGGGAGGGAGCGGGGCAGAAAGGGTATGAGGGCAGGTGGGTCCCTAAGGCTGCAATAGTTAAAGGTTTTTTAAAACAAAAATGGGGAACTCAGGAAAAACAGGCCTAGTGGTTTAAACTCAGGCTTGAAAAGCGCAGACTGCGAGTGCTGTTGAGACAGGTGACAGGTATGCCAGGGCCGCCAGACCCCTGGCAACACCTGCACAGATGGACAGGCAGTGCACCCTCCAGTGCCTTCATCCTGCTTTGTTTTTAAGTTAGAATGTTGTATTTATTTTAACACACCTGAATTTGGGGTGGAAAGGTAAAACAAATATAGTACAATGCACACAGTGCATTAAAGGCATAGCTTTTCTAAAGATCATGCTGTAGAAAAGATAAAGAATGGCACAAAGGGGAACAGGCCTAGCTTACTTAAGAAACTTCCATGATATCTGTACCTTATCTAAGTATGATAATTTCCAAAGCATTTGCCAATATTTTTTTTCTATTTCTAGTCACTTAAAGTAGACACAGATTTTTTTTAAAAAAAGTAGACATAGAGGGCCAGCCGGGCCAGCCAGATAGCTCAGCGGATGCATAGTGACCAGATTCGATCCCTGGCGTGCCGGGCTGGCCCCGCCCCTGGGGAATGAGACAGGGAATGAGACTGGGCATGGTGGCGCGGCCCTGTAATGCAGCGTTTGGGAGACTGAAAACAGGGGGGACCACTGTGAGTCTGATCTACAAAGCCTATACTAAATACATAAAAATGAATAAAGCAGACACGCATTTCTTACAATAAAGAACACACAGAAGGTGAGCACAATAAACTAAGCCCAGCCTTCCGGAGTGATGAAGGTAGAAGACACTGCACAGACGTCTGTTCAGAAACCTGACCACCCACATGACTACTTTGACTCCTTACACTGGAAACGCAACGACAACCTAGCACACCAGCTCAGTAAGATTTGCAGTCGTGCCTGGTTTTCTATTTATTACTTAGGAACAATTCATATAGCTAAGTGGTCTTTACAGATAATCTGCAGCCATCACAATAACATTCTACAACAGCATAGTTATAAGATCACGATATTTCTTTTCGGCAAATCCCTTAATGTAATGACTTGTTTGAGACATTAGTTCGGGCTGCTCTTGACCTCCCTATGTACCTCAGGCTGGCCTTAGACTCACAACAGTCTTTCTGCCTTAGTCTCCCAAGTGCTGGGATCACACACACACCACCACGCTCACCAATAAAGTGATTTTAATATTAATATTATTCATTCTTTGGGCCGGCAAGATGGTTCAGTGGTCTAAGGCGCCTGCTTAGGAAAGCTCAGGCAACTGCAGGGACTGCGGTTCGATCCCCAGCACCACATGCTGCGCCAGCCCCACCACCAGGGCAGGCTGAGCCAGCCACAAAATAAATAAATAAAGAAACAAACAAACACAACAAGCAAACAAATAAATAAAATTAAAAAAATATATTATTCATTCTTTGAAATATAAAGTGTTTTAACTGAATTAAAATTAGACTTTTTAAATACTACATACATGGTAACTAGTATATTAAGATTACTTATACTATATCCAGTATGCCCCAAAACTTTACTACTGAATTTTTAGGGTAGATATTAATCTACCATGCTCACTAGTCGATCCCATAGGTATAACTGCAGATCAGCATGATTTCAGTGTGTATTTTCACTTCACTAATCAGGAACAAAGCACATACAGAATAAATAAGTGGTGCAGCCTCCCCAAGGTCACAGAAGCTCTTCAAATTAGTTGCCACAGGCTAAGACACAAATCCCCATCACGTTGGCAAAGCTGGATCCAATTCCTCATCAAAAAGAGCTAGTGGAGGCTGTCTGACGTCATCCAGTGTGATCCCAATCTGATGGCTAATGGATAAGACAGCAACAGAGATGGAAGAAAATTCTTCAGAAATTCTGCTGAGAAAACGTGTTTCTTTGTAACACTTGCATTTCTCAGGCTGAGTGTAGCTATACCCTTCGGGTGTTTAAAGAGGAACTCACAGATATATTTTCTGGCCAACTTGGCAAGCTCCGTATCCAAGCTGGGCGTTCTTCAACATGCTTTCGGTTTCTTTCCTTCTCTCAACATAACCTGCCTTAGACTAAAAGCTGCTGTTTCCTCCAGTGCTCTGTGTATCTGTTTCAGAAGGTCTGTTGGTGTCCTGTGGGGTTTGTGAGCCAGGCGGACTATCACAGTGAGCTACTGAAGCCACTCCATCTGGCTTCGTGCGGGCACCCAGCAGTATTGTTTCTATATCACCATCATAGACAGGAGCCGAGGCCAGAACACTGCTGCCATCCCATTACTGCTGACTTGCAATTCTGCCCAGGAGCCCTGCAGGTTCCCCTGTGGTCAGGCCCAGTGGCGACAGTGCATTGGTGGTGGCTGCACAAACGCAGGCAGCACAAGCCTGCAGCTCTGCTGGCCTCGTTTTGCGCTCCAGCAGAAGTGTTCCCTTTGCAACGCCTTAGTTCTGCAATGATTCCTCACAAACAAGAATTCAGCGTGCACATCTGTGATCTTTGTCTCAGACAAGGCTGCTCAGGTACACTGTCATTTCTACCAATTTTTCATGACAGATATAGCATCATTTTGAGGTCTCTTTGCTCATAAAAGGTTTCTACTGTATTATACCCTTTATCAATGCCATGGAACACCTGGAATTATTCAACACTAACACTAGTTCGCTCGCTCTCAAAAAAACAGCTAAGGTGGAGTCCACAGCTCCCTGACAGTATGACCTTCTGCGAGGGCCATGGGGAGTGGCCCCCTCCCGCTGTACTGTAGACAAAGCGATGTTGTGCACTGAACCTGGATACCCACCCGCACAAGGACAAGACCAGAGCAGGAGTTGAGCTCATGGCTGGGGTGCAGCCCTGGGAGGGTTTGTAGCAGCAAGGGCAAGACTCAGGCCAGAAGAGCCCCCATGAGTGTTAAGGGCCAACCACTCTGAGCACCCATATGGACAGAGGTGCACCCAGCCAGCACAGGAAACTGATAGTAAATTCGGGCCACCAGAAGGGACCCAAGGTGCCACTTCTAACACTGAGGCTGAATAGCCCTACCAAAAAGGGTACCCTAGGCCAGTCCTGCAGTGTCAAGTGATGCCCAGTAACCCAGCTTTCTGCAAAACAAATGTGAATATCCTTCAAGACAATAAACTCCAACCAGTCTTCAGCTAGGGATGTAGCTCCAACGTTCGGTTCTCTTTTTTTTTTTCAAAGCAAGAAAAAATTAACAATGATTGTATTACATATTTTCATTATCAAATCTATTTAGATTGATATGGTCAAACAATTCAACACTAACACTTTCAATAAACATTATTTTTTGTAACTCTTCCAAATGCATTTTGTATTTAAGTCACTCTTCTAAAAAAGTTATAGGGGTTGAGGATACAGAAAATGCAAGGTCCTGAGAATGATTCCTGGTACCAACTAAAATAAATAAATTTATTTATTTATGTATTTATTTATTTACTTATTTATTCTTTTGAGTCCTTACACTAAGGAGACTATGATACTTGCATATGTAGGTCTGGTTTACTTCACTTATGAGTATA
Organism: Capromys pilorides; assembly: GCA_004027915.1. Lineage (NCBI taxonomy): Eukaryota > Metazoa > Chordata > Mammalia > Rodentia > Capromyidae > Capromys > Capromys pilorides. The sequence goes on from PVKN010015115.1 coordinate 18,025, forward strand.
TGTTCAAGATACATCCATTTATATATGAAGTCCTCTAGTTTATCATTCCTTATAGCTGAGTAATATTCCATTTTATTAAAAAAGCACATCTTTTTCAACCATTCTTCAGATGATGGACATTTTGGTTGTTTCCAAGATTTGGCTATCACAACTTGTGCTGCTATGAACATAGGTGCACAAATATCACTATATGATGTTTTCAGTTCTTCTGGAAAAATTCCCAGTAGGGGGATAGCTGGACTGAATGGGATTTCCAGTTCTAGTTTTTTAAGGAGTCTCCACACTGTTTTCCATAATGGTTGCACCAGTCTGCATTCCCACCAGCAGTAGAGAAGGGTTTCTTTTTCCCCACAGCCTCTCCAACATTTGTTGTTGGTTGATTTCTTTGTGGTAGCCATTCTTTCTGGGGTGAGATGGTATCTAAGTGTTGTTTTGATTTGCATTTCATGAATGGCTAGCGATGTGGAGCATTTCTTCTTGTATTTATAGGCTTGTTGAATTTCTTTAATATGATGAGCTGTAAGAGGCTTATACCAACAGCCTCCAACATTGCCAGTTTCACCAGTAACTCACTACAATTATGGAACGTTGGAGTATGTATACAACTACTCCCTCTCTGTACAAAGAGAAGAAATTTATTTTTTTTTCTTTTTTTTCCCTCCCCTACTAATATGGATTA
>PVKN010015116.1:0-18703 GCA_004027915.1 Capromys pilorides
TATTTTGCTTAAGACAGCACAGTTTGACACCACTTTGAGGACGTCTAATTATTTTTTTCTGAAATTATTTTATAATTCTAAATTGAACATTTTTCTATTAAGATATTTCATTATTTTAGAATTTATTTATGATAGTATAATTTTTTCTCTTTCAAATGGAGAATCATGTACACTATGCTACTCATTAAGCAAACAGACATTTTTACATAGAAATTTAATTTTATAATGTTATAATCTTAAATAAAAATCATCAAAAGGGGGGAGAAAGTATACTTCAAAAATCTGCGTAAATCTGGCTCTCGTGTAACTTTTCCTGTTTGTGATTCACAGGGAGCTCATCTATAACATTTACTGGAAATAGCTTTATGAAGTACCGCCTAACAGAAAATGAAAACAAATTAGAGATGAAGTTGACAATGAGGCTCAGGACCTATTCTACCCATGCAATTGTAATGTATGCGAGAGGGACTGATTACAGTATCTTGGAGGTATGTGTTTATGTAGGAGTTTTTGTTTTTATTTTTGTGTTTTTTTAACAGTTCTGGTATTGAGTCAAGAGGCCTTCACATTGAGCTCTATGTCTCTCTTTTTCATTTTTTCACAAACTGTCTTGCTGAGTTGACTAGGCTGGCTTCACACTATGATCTTCCTGCCTCAGCCTCCCAGAATGCTGGAATTACAGGCATTTACCACTATGCCTACCTGTTCTATGCACTTTTGTACCTCAGAATGTAGCAGACTTTAAAAATTGCAAAATTTTCTGATGGTCCATTTTATGAAATGATCAAGTAAGCCAGATGAGTGAATCTACTTTTATTTAATTTATTTTTGGTGCCAGAAATTGAACTCAGAACTTTGTGTTTACCAGGCTAGTGCTTGTGCCACTGAGCTATATCTCCAGCCTGAATCCCACATTTATTTATTTATTCATTTATTTATTTATTTATTTAGCAGTATCTGGGATCGAACTTGGGACACTGTGCTTGCCAGGCAGGTGCTTATGTTGCTGAGTTATCTCCTCAATCCAGTGAATCCCACATTTAAAGCATTTTGGTTTTTTTTTAATACCTATTCAAGTTTTATGCACTGTGAGATGAGAAGCTTTTTCTTTTTTTTTTTAATGAATTCAGGACAGGGTCTCACTGTGTAGATCGGACTCAGTGATTCTCCTGTTTCCTGTTTTCGGTTCCCAAGCACTGGGATTACAGGCGTACACTACCATACCCAGTCTCAGTGACCTCTTAGCGCAGGGTGGGGCTGACACCTCATGCCAGGGATCAAACCCTGGCCGCTGTGCTCTGCCTAAACCGGCACTTTAGTCTGCAGGAGCGCTTCTTTGCTCTGCATGATCATAGCATTGGAGTTCTGCTTTTTTACTCATATTCTTAGGTATACATGATTATATATTCAGTCCGTAGCTAATCCATTTCAATGTTGTAATGAATTTGTAATTTTCCTGTGTAGATTTTCAGTGATAATTATGCTGGCCACCTTTCTTTTGAAATCCAGTTTTGAGTTTAGATAGTGCCTGATGCTGTGTGTGTGTGGTGTGTGCTTGTGTGCAAATTTTGTGTGCAGCGGTGCCCTTAGTTACCAGTCACATCCTTGTTGCGTTTCCTGTGTGCAGTTGACAGTATCCTTAAAAGACCCATTCTTACTGTTTGTACGATGGCAGCTGTGTATTGCTCCGTAGTGCTTACCGCAAGGCTGCACTCTTTCTACTTCACTTGCCAGACATTCCTATCCTGTGTAGACTTTGGGTCAGAGACTGGCCAAAGATGCTGTGAGATTAACGTGCACAGCAAAATGTTGTATTTTTATTGTAGATTCATAACGGAAGACTGCAATACAAATTTGACTGTGGGAGCGGCCCCGGCATTGTCTCTGTTCAGAGCATTCAGCTCAATGATGGGCAGTGGCACTCCGTGGCTCTTGAAGTGAATGGAAATTATGCTAGATTGGTTCTTGACCAAGTCCACACTGCATCGGGTACAGCACCAGGGACTCTGAAAACCCTCAACCTGGATAACTATGTGTATTTTGGTGGCCACATCCGCCAGCAAGGAACAAGGCACGGAAGAAGCCCCCAAGTTGGTAATGGTTTTAGGGGTTGCATGGACTCCATTTATTTGAATGGGCAGGAACTGCCTTTGAATAGTAAACCAAGAAGCTATGCACACATTGAAGAGTCAGTGGGCGTATCTCCTGGATGCTTCCTAACTGCTACAGAGGACTGCTCCAGCAACCCTTGTCAAAATGGAGGCGTCTGCCACCCGTCACCTACTGGAGGTAGGCTTCTTGGCATTACAGTCACATCTACGTCCCTCAGCAGTTTTATTTTTTATGCTCTTGTCCAAACAGCACAATCTGATTAATAGTAGCATTCAAAGGCATGGTCACAATGCATTGGTGATATGTTAAAAAGGAGCAGGGCAGGGCTGAAGAGTTTTTGCCAGCAGCTGGGCTGCTGAGTGGCTTCAGTCACATCTCCAGTGCCGAGCAAGATGGTTTCTGCACTCAGCTTATCCTGCACCAGGCAAACCATGAATAACTGCTCAGCCTTGTGCACGCTGATCCAGGGGAATTTCAAATTATTATCACTTGTTTGTCATATTTTTCTTGTATCGTCATTTACCCAGTTGCTCACCACAGAGGGCCTGCCGGAGTCTTGCCAGTAGTAAGAAATGGGAATGTCGGATCTTCTGGAAGGCCTCAAACCCCTCTGAAGTGCTGCTCTGCGTGTCTGTCTTGTGGCCATAATGCAGGGGTTGGGGCTTCTGTACCCTAGACTTCTTTTGGGCCCCTTCTAACTACTGATAGAAGACAGTTACAAATGTGACAGTCATCAAGACTTCTAAGTAGAGTTTATTGTAATTAATAGTGCTGAAATTTAAATAGTAATTTGAATAGAATTCCAAAAGATTTTGTTTCTTTCTCTCTTTGAAAGGTGTGTTGGTCATTAAAGTCAGAAGAGTAGGCCTGTTTGTCTCCACCATAGCCCTCTGCAAATCTCCTAACATACGACAGCATAGGCTTCTATTCTGCTCACATTAATTATTTATCCAGGTCAGAACAGTGAGCAGGCTGGCCGCATGGTCCCTTAAAGTGAGGCTGATAAAGGAATTGCCTTGAAATATTCCACCATGACCACTAAAACTAGAGAAAAGAAGCTCAGCTCCTGCACAGTGGTTTCTCAGGCTACTAACTCCCAGCATCCAATTCCTTTGACAAAAAACAAAACAAAACAAAAAAAAAACCATAGCCAGGATTGACTAGGTTGAGGAAATACTACTTTGCTTCTTTCCCAAAGGGGGATAATTAGAAGGAGTCAGTCACACTGCCCACATGCCACAGTGTTACAGAGGAGAGTCTGATATTCTTTGTAATTATTTGGACAAATTTGATGATTTCTTTTATGTGATAGGCATTACAGTATTTTGCATGTTCATGTTCTCATTTAATCCTCAAATGCTTATGGTCTGCACATAAATTGGTATGTTAAGTAGTGTTGTATGCACATGTTCAGGCAAAGGATGATTTGCTCCTGCGCGGTGTGATTGACCCAGTAACTGTACATCAATTATGATTAAAACTAGCTACATGTTCATACTTCAGATCTTTGTGATTTGCTTGTTCTGGGAGTATCCCTAATCTGAAAATTCAAAATCTAAAGGAGTTCAAAATCAAAAACTTCTGGAGCACCAATATGGTACTCAAAAGTTTAAATTTCAAGGTTTAGGATGCTCAACCAGTCTGGAAGTTTATATAGTTATGGTAGTGTCCAAGGACTCCAAAATCTAATGATCACTAGTGCTGACATTTTGGATGGAGAGTATTCAGCCTGTTCCAGTAGTAGAATGCTTATCCATATGGACAACTCCTTACCCAGAGAAAGTGGGGATTTCATTAGGTTGCATAGGCTAAATTTTCACTTAAGCATAAAGGTAAATCCATTCTAGTTCTTTCGAGTCATTGAGTAATAAAACTTTGTTTCTTTTGCTCATCTAGGTTATTACTGCAAGTGCAGTGCCTTACATGTAGGGACGTATTGTGAGGTGAGCGTCAACCCCTGTGCCTCCAACCCCTGCCTGTATGGCGGTACGTGTGTTGTAGACAATGGAGACTTTGTTTGCCAGTGCAGGGGATTGTACACTGGCCAAAGGTATGTGTATGTTTCTTATTTTAAACATGTAATTCCTCATGCACAAAGGCTTTGCATTCTTCACTTGTTAATGTTTCTTGTTTTGCTTTATCTGTGATAGCCTCGTGAGATTTATGCATTTTGTTATTCTTCAGGTGCCAACTTAGCCCTTACTGCAAAGATGAGCCCTGTAAAAATGGTGGAACATGTTTTGATAGTTTGGATGGTGCTGTTTGTCAGTGTGATTCTGGTTTCAGGGGAGAAAGGTAAATGGTTTCTGTTGAGATTTATATTTATAACTGTTCTATAATACCATGTTTGTTAGCAGATACAACAAAACTTCACTAATTCAGACTGCTTGCTTCACAGTTTGATAATCCCCAAAGACACTTTTAAAAATTATCATTTTTCTCTTTAAAAGAAAATTTTAGGAAGATAAATATACTTCAAAATCCCACTTACATTTTAGAGGCACTGTCTATAAACGAAGAATATATGAGTTCTCATAGGCAACAAGTGCTTGTAAAGTGAGTTTGTTATGTGTTTTAAAAGTAAACACTGATGAATCTGAACTCAGCAATCTTTTTTTTTTTTTAATTGCTGCCTCAGCCTGCCCTGGGAATGGGGCTGGTGCAGCATGTGGTGCTGGGGATCATACCACGGCCCCTGAAGTTGCCTAAGCTTGTCTAAGTAGGCGCTTTAGACTGCTGAGCTATCTCGCCAGCCCAAATTTCTTTTTCTTTTTCTTTTTTTTTTTTTTTTTTTTTTTGAGGGACTAGGGTTCAATCTCTCGACCTTGCACTTGCCAGGCAGGCACTTGTGCCACAGAGCTGTCTCCCTGGCCAGAACTCAGCAATCTTTGGAAGCAATGATAATAACTTTTTTCATAATGTGCCATAACTGACATTTATGAAGTATCTAGAAACCTTTTTCACCTCTCTCGATGTCTTGTATAGTCCTTACCATAATCCTGAAATACAGTTAGTTTTTCTAGGTGACAAAACTTAGTCATGACTATTGTGTACATTGAAAAGTGAATGTGAACTTTCAGTTTTGGATAGATATCATTTTACTTTGAACTATTCATCAGTTCAATTTTAAAAAAATTATGCATTATATGTTATCTCTTAAGTGTCTACAGTAGTACATTTAGATAAGACTTTGCTCTCAGTCTTATTAAGGCTGGATTTTACCATGGTCACGTGGCCTTACTTTGTTAAATTGACTTTCTTAATTCTAGTCAATGCATATTCTCACATTATTTGACAAAAACATACCAGTAATTGGTATTTTAGGTGAGTATGAAAGAGGGTGAGATGAATTTTATTAAAGGAGAAGGAAAGGTTTGAGCATTGGCAGGGGCATCTGCTCATGTACACAGCTATAGTGGTGGTGTTTGTCCTCTGTCACAAAAGACAGAGAGGGGCTTTTTACAAAAGAGAAAGGAGCCGGGGAAAGTTTTCAATACAAATAACGTTTTAAAGTGGACAATACAGGGTTTTCTAACTTCTCACATGTTTCATGCAGCTGTCATATTCCCAAACTACAGCAGTTTCTTAGAAGCTTAATCTAGCCTCCCATTTATCAAAACACACACCCCAAATTTCTGAAAGACATGGCTTGGTTATCAGGATTAGAAACAAACCAACTCAAGCCGAAGGAATTCGATCACTGATCTGTTCCTTGTGCCACAGAAAAGCAGAAGTTAAATATTGGCTGGATATTTTTGTGTCATATATACTCAAGGCACAGAATCAAGTGATTATCACAAAGTATTTTGTCATTGTTGACATTGTATTTTCGTATTCATTTTTCTTTTGGTATGTCTTATTACAGAAAGATTTTAGTTCTTAAGTTTGTGAACTGTCATTGGCCTGAGATGCTACATGTGTCCCTTTTCCTGTCCTTCTCGGCAGGTGCCAGAGTGACGTTGATGAGTGTGCGGGAAACCCCTGCCGTAATGGGGCCCTCTGTGAGAACACACATGGCTCCTACCACTGCAACTGCAGCCACGAGTACCGAGGAAAACACTGTGAGGAGGCCGTTCCCAATCAATACGTGTCCACCCCATGGAATATCGGATTAGCAGAAGGAATAGGAATTATTGTGTTTATAGCAGGGATATTTCTGCTGGTGGTGGTGTTTGTCCTCTGTCGCAAAATGATTAGTCGGAAGAAGAAACACCAGGCCGAACCTGAAGACAAACATATGGGTCCAAGCACAGCTTTCTTGCAAAGACCATATTTTGATTCAAAGCTAAATAAGAACATTTACTCTGACATCCCACCCCAGGTGCCTGTCCGCCCCATTTCCTACACCCCGAGCATTCCTAGTGACTCTAGAAACAACCTGGACCGAAATTCCTTTGAAGGATCAGCCATACCAGAGCATCCTGAATTCAGCACTTTTAACCCCGAATCCATGCATGGGCACCGAAAAGCAGTGGCCGTCTGCAGCGTCGCCCCAAACTTGCCTCCCCCACCGCCTTCAAACTCTCCTTCCGACAGCGACTCAATCCAGAAGCCCAGCTGGGACTTCGACTATGACAGTAAGAACAACGTTTTCCATCTCACTGAAACCCCACTGAGATAAATAGTGAAATTACAAGTTATGCCACAGCCACTGGCAGTTCCAGTAAGAATGCTGGGCTCTTGTTAGAGATAGGCCCAAAGTCTGAAATTCTTGAAATTTGGAAACCGTTTTAGATGTCTTGAGTGCTGGCTCAGCATTTTGGCCATGTTGTCATTTTAAAAAAGCAATTAAATCTAGTCATATTGTAGTTGATATTCAGGAGAGATAATTTCTGTTTTATAACTGACAAAGGCTCTCAACTGTGATTGAGAGGGGCTTTATTACATAAAAAAGAGTGATGGAAAGAATTATTTAAAAAGAATGTGGCCAGAAAAAGAAGTTTTAGAAATATTAAGCAGGCTGAAGAGATAGTGCAGTAGAATAAGTGCCTACCCAACAAGTACAAGGTACTGAGTTAAATCCCCAGTACTGGAAAGAGAAAAATTATTGAGATGTTCTCATTCCCTCTCCCTGTCCATCTCCTCTCCCTTTCTGGCTCATTAAGTAAATCAGTCTCAGGAAACAGTGAACCTGAGTCTGGCCATAGGCAGCTTACTGTTTGTTTCTCATCTCTTCCTATCAGCTAAAGTGGTGGACCTTGATCCCTGTCTGTCCAAGAAACCTCTGGAGGAAAAGCCTTCTCAGCCGTACAGCGCCCGGGAAAGCCTGTCTGAAGTGCAGTCCCTCAGCTCCTTCCAGTCTGAATCCTGTGATGACAATGGTGAGTGTCAGGTTGAAGTGCTGTGCTTGCTCGTAGTTGTGCACGCTGCTGCTCACATTCTCCTGATGTAGATGTGCTAGGGCCCCTAATTCAGTTTTAAAATGTTGCCATATTTCACTTGGGCCACTTGTTAAGCGACACGTTGTTCATATGTGCATGAACATCTGTGGGGGAATATATTTGAAGTGCTCTTAAGCAAGAGATTTTTTAACTGTAATGAAGTATTAGTAATAGGAAAGAAAGTATAATTAATTGAAAAGTAATTTCTGTTGAATTGACTGTACCTTTTACTACTTTTTTGCATAGCAGTAAATGTTATAAAAAGTTCTATGGGATTTTCAAAAAGGCTTGAAACAACTTTTTTAATCATGCAAGATGCACACTCTTGCACCCTCTGAAAAGAGGTATGATAGTCTGAAATGTACAGTTTCAGTCGCACCTTTGGTATTACAAGGTTTTATTTGTCTCTTCCCCAACCCCACTGCGGCCCCAGCTCCCATTTGGATCAGAGCGTACTGACTGAGAGCAGTTTAAGAGATTGCTAGTAAGTTTGATTATATTTCTAATGAAGAAGGTTTGACAGTGTGATCCGTGATACCCTTTACGTTTATCTAATTTCCCTAGAGTAAGCTCCATCGATAACCAGCTTCACTTTATTAGCACATAGCAGTATAGGTGGTTGTCAGGACTCAGCTACACAATAAAGTAGGTTTTTAGTGGAAAGTTTTGAACCTCAGATATTGTAGGTTTAACCATATGGAGGGGGTAAAAATGTAATGTACTTACATATTATAGATATTGTACTAGTAGAAAGAAATAATCTGCTACTCATAATGATGTAGAGTAATATATCCCATAATTCAGAGTAATGCAGTTTGTAATATATTGCATCTAGATAGTTCTTAAGTTGATGTAGTCTATCCTGGAGTCTGGAGCCTTTTTCCAAAGTATGTTCCCTTCATTTCCAGTTATAAGTGTGTTACATATGCTGCTATTTTTTTTTTTTTCTTTTTCTGATTCTTTTTATTGAAACTACATTCTTCTCCATGCTACTTCCAAATACTTTTTTTTTTGGCCGGCTCAGCCCACTCTGAGGGCAGGGCTGGTGCAGTATGTGGTGCTGGCGATCGAACCGTGGTCCTCTAGACACTTTAGACTGCTGAGCTATCTCACTAGCCCACTTCCAAACACTTAACAAATTATAGTCAAATCAATATTAATATTAGTTGCCACTACAATGCAAGGAAAATACATTTACAGTAGTGCTTATATTTCCATCATTGGCATAGTTAATCATAAAACTAGTCTGTAATAAAAGTCCATGCTTGGGATGGCGAGATGGTTTAACAGTCTAATGCGCCTGCTTAGGAAAGGTTAGGCAACCGAAGGGACCACAGTTTGATCCCCAGCACCAATGCTGTGTCAGCCCCACTCTTATGGCATGCTGAGCCAGCCATAATAATTAAAATTTTAAAAAAAGTCTGTGCTTATATTTTATTGTTTTCTAAGCCTTTTATAGAGTTTGCCACAAATTTAGTGGCTGAGAGTAACACAAACCATTGTGTAGTTCTGTGGCTTAGCTTAACCACTTGTCTCATGGGACTAAAATCATGGGGTCAGTAGAATTGTGTTTATCCCTGGAGATTTTGGGAGGAAAATCTGTTTCCTTCCTTTTCCAGGTTCTAGAGATGGCCCACATTCAGTGGCTTATGGTTTCTTCATCCTTCAAAGTCAGCAACATTCATATCGGTGGGCATCCATCATCGTAGCTCCCTCCAACGACAGCCAGGAGAGATTCTTCCCTTTAAAAATAAAAAAAAGAAAAAAGAAAGACCCTTCACAACTCACCTGGTTCACCCAGAGAGTTCAAAAAGATCTCTCCTCTTCCTACCCATCTTAACTTGATCCTGTGAGTGATGTCCCTTGATATAGGTGTCATCCCTTTTGTGGTAACGTTGTCACAGGCTCCCAGAATCTGAACGTGGGCAGCCTTCCGAGCGTCATTCTGCTTGCCCTGCCCACATACATTTACCTTGCCTAGTTAGTTTAAAACACTAATACATAGATGAGAGAAATTTACACAGCAAATACTCAAATAGTCTGTACTCATTGCTACATTGCTAGCATTGGCTTGCCGCCTATCAGTTTGTCTGCTAAAAGACAAGAAGTTTGGGGTGAGAGCAAACAAAGCCAAACCATTTTTATACTTGTATTGCCTATGTATCTCCTTAACTTTCCCCCTCAGGGTACAAGCTTTGAATGTAAGGTCACTTGCCCATAGGACATAGACTTATTTTGTCTTACACGGTCCACATTTATAACTATAAAAATAGTACAGTGAAAAGAATTCATGCTAAGTTCCAGTAAAATATGGTTACTTTATTACTTTTATTAAAAAGTAGCAATAATTTGATTAGAAAAGTCTGAGATATAACTAATAGAATACAGGGGGCATGCATGATTATATCATATGGTTGTATTTAAGCATTAATTTCACATTTTTAAATCATAGGGCAGAAATGGCATAGTACTAAGATATTTATCTCATGTCCTGCTTTCTAACTAACGAAGGTTTTCCTAATTTACTGCTTTTGTACCTTTTTGCAAGCTTCCATAGTGACTGTAATACACCTTGTCAGCAGTGTAGTTGACATGGTGAACAGAGAAGGTATAGTGATACAAACGCTTTTGCTCTGTACTTGTGTGTCACAATGGCTGTCACTGGAGTGTGCTGTGCTGCTGGCAGCTGTAATGTTATAAAAACTAGTGTGTGGTTTGGGGAAGCTCAGTCCATTTAAATTGTGTATATTCATAAGCCAGGTTCATTGCAAAAATTATTTGTGTGTGTGCTGTGTCTTTTGGGAGGAGGGGCCTTTCCACTCATAGTAATATATACTGACATTACAAGTAACCTATAGGATCTCAAGAGTTAATCTCTAAGTGACATGGTGCTAAGAACTAGCTCAACAATTTTAACTACCTAAAATGTTTAATGCAAAGAACCCTAAATGAACAAGAGTAAGACTAAATATCATAAGGTTTTTATAATTCCCTAAAACTGATTGTTGATTTTGGTTTTCCCCTGAATTTGACCAAAGAAAATGGTAGAATATGGAAGAAGATATATTTTCATATTTAATTTAATAAAATCATTTTATATGAAGCTTTATTTCTTGAAAAGTAGAAGAAAAGACATTAACTCCTCCATTAACGTATTAGTCTTTTATTACTTCATTGCAGTTAGGCTAGTCACAAGCCAAAAGCACAGGCTAGTGGTCATCTGGAAGGCTGAGAAGTTTGACTGCTGGTTCAGTTGGACTGAAGTTTCTAAACAAGTAGGCCTGGGTTGAACCTTGGGAATTTGCACTTTTAACAAAGTCCCACTTAACCCTGATATTCCCACTATAGGAGTCAGAGTTAGAGAACTGCTCGTGTAAGCTGTGCAGAGTGCACGAGCATCCCCGCCAAGCTCAGTGAGTCCTTTTCGCTAGGCCACGTGTGCTGCACTCAAGATAAAATCCAGGAAGAAGAATACTGTTCCGCCAGATTGGACAGTGAGAGGCAGGGCCAAGGTGTCGCTGTTTTTACATTTTCTCATGAATCTTTCTTACTTTCCTAAGAAGTACCGTATTTTTGCAGAGTAAATCAGACACCTGTCTTTATTTACTAATGACATTTAGTTTTAATGTGAGGATAGCTGAACATGTTAAATACTGATGGAGTTAAGCAGAATTTAAATAGTTCCTTCATTGCCTTGTCCACTGGGGAAGAATGTTGGGTTTTTTTTTTTTTTTCATATACAAGTAGTATAAATTAAATTTAAAAGTTGAAAGTTATCTTAAAATTTCATCAGCTGCTTGTTAAATAACAAAAGTTACCAATCTTCACTTTTTAAAGAAACAGTACATTTTTAGTATATTAAGAAAAATTTATGGATATTTCCTGAATACTAGTTTATTCATTTCTAAGAACCATTGGTCTTGTTTTAGTTTTGTAAGTTTCTAAGAGAGATAGCAATCAGATATATTTTCTTCCAAATCAGTTTAAATTGTGTAGCTTTCAAGAACATAGTAGAATGTATAGGAAGCCATTGGCCTTATTTTAAAAAATCACCGATATGCCCCTATTTCTGTTGTAGCTACCACTTCCACAAGCATCAGTAATACCTGGTAGTGTTTGTCCTACATTTTTCTTTTTTAATCCTCAAGACAACTCAGGGACTGGCACCCTCTTTTCAAAGAGAAAATCTGAAGCTTAGCGTGGGTAAGTAGTGGTCATGACCTTGAGGTTTACTACACGGGTTCCTCTGACTTAGTGCCTGGAGCTCTGTGTACCAGTGGAGGCCTTGAAGGAGCAAGGGCAGTGACAGACTTGAGTAAGGAGTAAGCACAGCTGCTGATCTCTAGGGCAAAGTTAGCTGTGACTAACACAGTCATAGTCAGGGTAGTTGAATGGGGAGAACAGTGAGCTTGTCGTTATCTGGAAGTACCCAAGTTTGTTGGAGAGTTCTGTGCTTTTGAAAGGTAGGATGTACTATGAACTATGTGTATGTTTTGTGTGTATATGTACTTGCATTATGCATATATTAGACACCTGAATGTTTTAGTAGTGCTTGTGGGTTTTAAGTATTTTAATTAATTCTAAGAAAACTGTTTTTAGGGCTAAATTGTCAGAAATGAGGAAAATAAAATACTTGAATGTCTTCCCAAAGTCTCTACTTCATCATTGTTCATCTTTGTCTTGTTTTCAGATCCTGTTTTATTTGTACTGTAGAAGTTTCTCAGCCATTTGTAATTTTTGTAGAGTAGCAAAAAAACACCGTGCGGCTGGCTGGGCCTGTGCAGACAATATACATTGTACTGTGTGCTTACCTTGGTTGTCTTTTCAGCTGTCTGTTTTAATTATCGATGTTTTCTTTTCTTTCTACTTTGCCACCAAAAGAATCTTTGGCTGCTCCTGACCTCAGCAAATCCAGAGGTGACTTATGCATGCCAGTCGTTCATTGATAATCACTAAAACTGTCTGGGCACGGCTCGCCCTCGGTGCTGCCTTGCTTTGCGTGTCGCTCGGCGTCTGCAGCGGCACACGAGTCCCTGGTTGTTATGCACTGCATTTGAAGCACATCTCCACTAACATTTTCCTGCCTGTCAAAGGATTTTGAAACTCCTAAGAAGGAAAAAAGCTTTTCCTGAAACTGGGAGTTTAAAAAAAAAATGGCACAATCTAAAATGATCCCTGATCCTATTTAAAATAGTAAAGACTATTTGTAGTCTGTATCAAAAATTTCCATTTTTCCAGTGGTTGTATGTTTGGTTGTATTTTGCTTGATTTGGAAGCATGCTTTGAAACATTCCTGTCTAAAGATAATTTGTTGTTTTAGAAATGTAAGGAAAGAAGAGTTTCAGCGGAAGCTGTACACAGTATCTGAATTGCAGGCTCTTTTCTACAGACATTTCTAAACAGCCTTTCAGCTTGCCTTCTGTTAAAGGAAAACAGTACCACTTTTAATATTAAACTTACTGCATTATTATAAAGAAAGTTTACTCTAAATTTCAACATTTAAAGGTTACTTTTAGTATCTTAACAAGTCCTGTTGTCCACGGCCATTCCAGCTTGAATACGCCCAATCTCGTCTGATCTCGGAAGCTGAGCAGGGTCAGGCCTGGTTAGTACTTGGGTTGGAGACAAGTCCTGTTAATTAGTGTTTCCTGACAAGTAATACAGATCAAGTAACATTTGTTACATTTTTACTCACTAACGATTCCTCCTTCCTAAAAGGAATAATATCTTAAGGAATTAATACTTTCTTCATGTAGTGCAGTAAGTTGTGAGAAAGGCCAAGTGAAAGGGCCATTTGAGTTGTCTGCAAACATGTGCATGGAGTTTAGCTGCTACAGATCGCTTCTGTTATAACTCTTCTTTTCCTTAAATGTTAGGCGTGCACTAAAACTGCAAATTCCAAAGTAATGAGCTTTGAACAAAAACATGTGTGCATCTTTATTGCTTTGATACACTTTTATCCAAGGCATGAAAACTTAGGATAAAGCACTGAAGTCTGTTGTTCTCTCTCTACCCAGGGTACCACTGGGATACATCAGATTGGATGCCGAGTGTCCCTCTGCCAGACATACAGGAATTCCCCAATTACGAGGTGATTGATGAGCACACTCCCCTATACTCAGCAGATCCAAATGCCATTGATACTGACTATTACCCTGGAGGTTATGACATTGAAAGTGATTTCCCACCACCACCAGAAGACTTCCCTGCATCTGATGAGCTTCTTCCGTTGCCTCCAGAATTCAGTGATCAGTTCGAGTCTATACACCCGCCTAGAGACATGCCCGCCGCAGGTAGCTTGGGGTCTTCATCCAGAAATCGGCAGAAGTTCAACTTGAATCAGTATCTGCCCAGTTTCTATCCAGCTGATATGTCCGAACCTCAAAAAGGCACTGGCGATAATATTACTTGTAGAGAACCTTTTGCCCCCTACCCTCCAGGGTATCCAAGAAACTTTGATGCTCCCACTGTAGAAAACATGCCCATGTCCGTGTACACTTCCACAGCTTCCTGCTCAGATGTGTCGGCGTGCTGTGAAGTCGAGTCTGAGGTCATGATGAGTGACTATGAGAGTGGAGATGACGCCCACTTTGAAGAAGTGACGATTCCTCCACTCGATTCCCAACAACACACGGAAGTCTGACACTCACACTCCCTCCTAAAGTGCCTGGACTTTAGCAAACCTAGAGATTATAAAAGTAATCTGCATTGTTCTTCGCAGCAGTGCTTAAGCGCTTCTTTTCGGTGAGCTCCAATGGGCATGGCTGCGCTGAATTACACGCCTCTTGATATGTTAGCCATTTCCAGTGTCCTCAGCTACTAGAGTTGGGTGAGATTCTCACCAGCTGTCCCATTCCTGAACATCCTTTTGTATTTGCATTTGTCTGTGTTAAACAAAAATCAGTCCTACCATCCTTTTAGCATGATTTATGTATTTATATAGATTTGATTATTTTAATTTTCTTGTCTCTTTTTTTGTAAATTTTATGTACAGATTTGATTTTTTTCCATAGTCTTAACTAGATTTCAAGATATTTTGTGCATTTGTTTTCAGCTGAATTTGGGTGCTGTTATTGTCATCGCCTAGCACCCTGATTTTAATGTAACTGGGGTTTCACAGTATGTTCTTTTCACTGAAGTATGACATTTCATTAACACATTTCAATATAATTGTTTATTTCTAGCTGTACATATAGGAAGAGGAGAGAGCTGACACATGAACATGTCTTAAATGGGTTGCTGTATTTTAGAGTTATAAACATTTTTCATTATTGGAAAGTGTAATGGGGACCTTCTGCATACCTGTTTAGAACCAAAACCACCATGACACAGTTTTTATAGTGTCTGTATATTTGTGATGCAATGGTCTTGTAAAGGTTTTTACTGAAAATTGCCATTAGCCAATCTTTCTTACTGACAATAAATTATTAATAAAATACTTTAGCTTTGCTGCCTGTTTTTCCCTTGCATTTATGTGCTCGTGAAGGACTTAGCTGATGAACTGAGATGCAGGGAGGCTGTGGATCTGTTGGTGGTGGGGGAAAGCTGCTTTCTAGTTGCGAACCTGGCCGCACTTAGAGGTAGTCACTAGGTGGCAGTAGATGGTTATTAAAAATGTAACAATACATATTTTCTAACTAAAACTGGAGGAAATTTTTCCTGTATAAATGTTAAATCTGTTAATACTTACTGGCCATAATTTAGAAGCGTTTATGTTTTTCATTTTGCCAGTGGTTTATATTTTTAAAGTCATTGTAAAGCATTCTTCGTTCAGCAAAAATATATTTCATTGTGAAATCTAGAGGCTACTTTACCTATGTTTTTAATAGTATACATCCATTCATGCAACAGATATTTATGGAATATTGTATACCAGTCACTGTGCTATGAATTACTAACAATCAAGCTTTCTTAAGACTGAAGAGAGACATTTTTAAAGTAAATGCCTTACTTTATTTTTATCAATTGATATGTGTGTGTGATGTATAATAAAGCAGTAGTCTCGTGACCTCCGCTGTTACCACTTACAGCTCTTTAAGTGGTTTTTCTCACTTCTTGTCTTCAAAAGTATTTGCAGAGTTATCACTTCTTGATTCCCTGAACTTAGAAATTGCCTGCTGGCTAGATTAGGAGACAGCGTTTCCATTATTGTTGTCTTTTCATTAGTTATAGACTAAGTTTTGGATTAACCCACATACAGCATTTTCATTTTAATGGTTAGTCTCCTCAGAATCAAGTACTGTGTATTTCCATTTATTTTGCAACTTCCTTATTCCTAAGCAGTTGACCTAATTTTTATTTCACTGATTGTTTTTTTAACTCTTGACCATTTATTCAAAAGATATGTTTTGATCACCTACTATATCTCATGCTATCAAAGAAACAGACAAATTCCTCTCACATTTTGTGGGGCAAATTGGTGGCCAATAAATAAGTATATGTAATAGTGGGTAGAGTGGTGAGTAAAAAGCAGAAAATTTTGGGTTTGAGAAACTGTGTGATGGGGAGGGAAAGATGTGCGAATGCTTTGAGACAGCCTTCAGGAGAAGCTGGCATTGGAAATGGATCAAGAGGAAGGTTGCATGTGGCCCCGAGGAGTGCAAGCTCCAGACGGGGAATAGTTACAGGCACACAAAGCATTCTTTTTTTTTTTTTTTTTTTGGCGGAGCTGGGGATTGAACTCAGGCCCTTGCGCTTGCCAGGCAAGCACTTATTCTACAGAGCTATCTTCCCAGCCCCTACAAAGTATTCTTATATAGAAAAAAAGAGACAAGTGTGGGCTCAAGGAAATGCATCTTTGGACACTGTCAAAACTATTAGAAAATCTGTAGGTTCCTTCTCGGTCTTGCCCAATGGCTTCAGAAGCCCCTGTGGTGGCCAGGCTATACTGACTGCTCTCTTGAATGTTGACAGTTGTCCAGGGATTTTTCCTTTGTTGTCATCCCAAGTGTCCCCCTTACCTTGAACCCTGATGTCTTTCTCTTGGCTTTACATGTATTTTGATAGAGCACATTCTAGTTATTTTCTTACAGTTTATGAGAAGTGATTTTTTTTGTCTATATGTTTTTATTGTACTATTGTGGTTGATTAATAGATTGGTTAAAATATTCTGTCTGGTTTTCAGGTTTGTCTGGTATAAATTCTAAAGTTTTCTTTAAAATTGTGAGGTTATTCATTCACACTCTTTTCTAGCTTTCAATATTGCCATTGAGTATTTCCTGTTCCTAGGTTATTGTGTGTGACCTAATATTCTCACAGACCTTTTGGTATGTTCTTTTTAAGACATTTTTTCCTCTCCAACCTTCTGAGGTTTCCTAGTAGGGCCCTTTCTTATTCATTTTGTTAGTACTTAGCTTTCATTACAAAAATCCCCTTTTTGGACACTGTTCGTGCATTATTTCTTCAGTAATGTTATGCCGTCTGTATTCTCAGCAAGGGAGTATTCTTGAGAATACAGCAAGATAATATAGACTCAGAGCCACATGGTATTTGACTTGCTAATTTGATCTTCTGTTTTCTGATTAAGTTCCTATTTTCCATCTTGGTCTCTGTTTTATTCTCTAGAAGTTCCATCCCACTTTTAGCTTCTATTCATTCTGTTACACTTATTTCAGAGCTCCTATTTTTAATTTTTAAGAGTTTGGTCTTGTTCTGATTTTGTGCGATAGGTGTTGTCATACCATATAGGCTCTCATTCCTATTTAGATCCCTATTGCCTAACTTTTCTTACTGTGGTATTGTAAAAGTAATATCTGCTGTTTACTTTTTTGAGCTTTTTAATAATATTTTTTGGAGTTGATCTTGAAATTCTTTTCACACTGGAAATACTCTTTCATTTATATACTTATTTACATTTTTACTAGTGTATAGTAACTATGTAGAAAGGTAGGTTTCACTTTGACCGATTCCTACAGGCATAGAGCATCACCAGTCATTTCCACCCATTATCTCCCTTTCCCTTCCCTTGGTTAACATCCTCACCTCCAGTAGTACCCCTTCTACTTCTTATATTTTAAAATTGTTTTCCAGATTCTGCATATGAAAGAACACAAAGTTGTCTGAGCCCAAATGAATACTCTCCAATTATGTCTATTTTCCTACAAACTGACATGATTTCATTCTTTCTTAAATATTTATTTACTTACTTACTTGGTGTAGTCTCACAGCACAGCTCAGACTCATAGTGACCCTCAGCCTCCCTAGCACTGGGATTACTGGCATCTGTCACCATGTCTGGTCATCATTTCATTCTATATGGCTAAATAATACTCTATTATGTGTATATGTGATGTTTTTATTATACACTAATCAGTATACGAGCAGCTAAGCTGATAGTGTAGCACAGCTCTTGTGAGCTGCACCACGAAAAACATGGGTATGCAGGCATCTCTGTGGTATGCTCACTTCATTCTTTCCTTGAATACCAAGGAATGGTATAGAGCTGGACTCTACGACAGCACTATGTAGGTTCAAGGAATCTGCATTTTGATTTCTATAATAGCTGCACTAATTTACATAACCACCAACAGCATATAAATACTCCTTTATGTTTTCTCTGTACCAGAATTCATTGCTTTTGGGTTCATGATAGCCAGGAAATGGTGACAAAATGGAATCTCAATATTGTTTGATTTTTTTTTATTTTCTGATGGCTTGAGATGTTGAACTATGTTGCATATAATTACCCATCTGTACATTTTTTTGAAAGTGTTCAGTTAATTTGCCCATTTATTCATAAGTATTTTAAGTTTTATGTGTGTTTGGTTTTTTTAAACAAATGTAATGGAATTGTTTCACTGATTTCTTTCTTGGCAAGTTTGATATTAATGTATAGAAAAGCTATTGATTTTAAAACGTTTGTTGTGTTTCCTGCCACCTTGCTACATTTATCAGATCTAAAAAAGTCTCCTGGTGACTCTTCCAGGTCTTCTCAGTATAAGACCATATTGTCAGCAAATAAGACAATACGACGTTTCCTTTCGATTTGTATCCTTTTTCTCTTACTTGATTGCTCCAAATTTTTCAGTAGTATGTTATGTAAGAATTATGAGAGTCATCTGATCATCTGATTTTTAGAGGAAATGCTTTCAGTTTCTTTCCAGTGGGCTTCGCAGTTGTATAAGGCATTCATTATGTTGAGGTAATATCCTCTATGCCCTCTTTGTCCAAGGCTTTTTATCATAAAGAGATCTTAAATTTTTTAAACACCA
>PVKN010015117.1:0-18703 GCA_004027915.1 Capromys pilorides
TATGCAACTACTCCCTCTTTGTACAAAGAGAAGAAATTCTTTTTTTTCCTTTTTTCCCTCCACTACTAATATGGATTAGAAAATTTAACATGTCTATACCCTGTGCTCTGTATAGCTACTATGAGGACAACAATATTCAATGTATCAATGATTATGAATGCACTACTAATGTGTTTTGAAACTATCATATTGTTATTTCTTATTAAATATAAAAATTTTTTTAAAAAGAAATTAAAAATAAGACAACACCAACCACTGGCTGTGTATGGAGCTAGGGAAGCATCCATGGACTGCACATGGGCTGGCACTGGAAACTGGTCCAATCCCACCAGCACACGGCCTGGCACTAGTAGTGTGCTAGAGACACACGTGCATGAAAACGCAGCAACCATCTCCCAGGAGCACAACCTGGAGGCACCCTGGAAGTGGGCTGCAAGAGGTTCATGACCTTCTTGTGAGTGTTTTTTCAAAAGTAACTCTAAATAGCCCAAGTGTTCTTCAACAGAAATGATAGCAGGAAGCCAAGCTCTGGAATGAACCCTAGCTTCATGCATCCATGTAAGTAAACCTCAAAAACATAATACTCAATGAAAGAAACAAGTGGCAGGATGATAGTCACAGTCCGATGTGTTTACTAACTATGTAAATGCTTGTAATATATAGCTTGGGATAAATGTAATAAGTTGCATTGAAAAGCAAGGTAGGGCTAGCCAAATAGCTCAGCGAATTAAAGTATCTGCAAGCTGGCACAGGGGCCAGGGCCTTGATCCGTGGGCCTGCTATACCAGCCCCATCCCTGGAATACACTGAGAGGGCAATTAAGACTGGGTGTGGTGGTGCACACCTGTAATCTCAGCTCTTGGAAGGCTGAAACCAGGCGGATCACTATGAGTCCAATCTAGCAGTGAGACCCTGAACACCCTGTTGGCCCCTTCCCTAAAAGATACAGGGGGAAAAAAAAAAAAAAAAGAAAATCAATGTAATGGTAAATACAAAGTCCTGGTAATGAAATGTGTTTTCCCTTGGGAGAAAGGAAGAAGGAGGGATAAAACCAAGGAACACACTGAGTGCTTCAAAAGAATTGGTTACCCATTGCCAACACTAAGGGGTGATCAGAAAAGCATTTGTTTTATTGTTCTTTATACTCCATATGTGCATAATATATTCATCTGCAATGAATGAAACGCTTCTTCATACAGGTCCTATATGAGCACCATTCCGAATCTGAATGTAGAGATATATGAAGAGAATATAATCACTTCTAATGCTACTGTCCATAGATAAACACTGCTCATATTTTTACCATTCTTTACTCTTTGTTTACATTCCAGTACTTTGAAGTTATTTAGAACATTCCATAAAAGTTGGTTAGAACTTTGATGGAAATTTGACGCTTGCATGATATACAGATTTATCCATATGGATAAAAGCATTATAAAGGCAGAAAATGTGGGTCTAATTGATTTCCTTTGCTACATTGGTTGGGAGGAGTGAGAGGAGAGACCCTTTCACCACAACTTACTCTTTATCTTCTGGCAAACATTTTAACACAAACTACAAAATGAATCCCAGAACTGTTTAGAATGTAAAAATATATACATCTCCAAATTTAGAAAATATACTAGCTTGATCTAGCTGGAGCAGAGTGCAAACAGAGAAAAAGAGATAGAAAGCAACCTGACACAAAGCTAAGATAGACCAGGCACATGCAGACTGCTGAACTATGCTGCCATGGCCAGCAGACTTTGTGGGTGTTTGTGTGACAGGTCACCCTCACTGATCTAAAACTCCCAAGCTCAAGTGATCCTCTTGTACCACCCCTCTGAGTGCTGCCGGGCTTGGCCAAACGTTCTTCACTGAGCACACTTCCTTGTAGAGAAAATAAAAATGTCTGTGTTCCTCACAAGTGCATTTATATATACCCTTATGAATGATGCACATCTACCCTCTGACAACAGACTAAATACAAGAAATAATATTTTCTCCCTTCACACAAAGCTCTGCCTTAGGGCCTCTGTAGAGGCATCTGTCCTGAAATGGATCTGTGGAAGAGTTGGTAAATGACTTCTCAGTTTCTCTGATTCCTATCTGCTCTATACCTAAATCTGCTCAGAAGTAAATTCCTGGAAGCCACATGAGGAGCCAAGGGGTAAAGGAGGCAACACGGAAGAAGACTGGCTATGAGGAAAAGGGAGATGTGTCTCTGGGTGGCTTGTGGCCCCCAGGGAAATTCACTGGCACCTCTGCCATGAGGTGGTAGTGGAGAAAAAGGCTGTCACTGAGCATGCTCCTGCAGTGACAGTCTTAGCTCTGTCACCTGGACACAGTGGGGACACAGAGGTGGGCAGAGGAGGGGGCTGCAGGGAAGGGGGAAGGCTGGTTGGAGCATGGGAATTTGAGGAGGATCAGGTGTTGGGCCAGAGCCAGAGAGGGAAGTGGGAGAGAAGAATTTAGACTACAGTCAGGGAAAGAATGCACCGCTCAGGACAGGGCAGGCCACTCTTTCTTTGGCACAGCTGCATGTGTAGAAGTGATAGAAGAAAGACAAAATTTCACAGAACAGTGTTTTCCCTTCCTCTATGGAATGTGTTCTTGTATTTCACTCTATTATTTTAATAGCAATAAGCAATCCAGAAGATAAGCTTCATGACCACACTGTATGATAAACCTGGGCAAAGGAAATTGGTTTGAATACAACAATTCACTTCAGTCGCTCAAGTTTCTTGTCATTAAAAGACACTGGGACATAGAATCTGATTAGCTTCTGTTTATATTTCAGAATGGCTTACTAACCGGAGGACCTGGGGAAGTTTAAGCCTCGGGGATCTTATCTGTGACAATTGTAGTATTTGTCACATAGGCTTGTAGTGATGGTTAAATAACGGCACACAAGCATGTTAGCTAACATGTGATGGACTCTAACTTTTTGTCAGCCTCATTTTAACTGCTTCTGCACACTGACACCATAAACTATTTAAAGCCTGTCTCCCCCACAAGAAACTCACCAATTTCCTAACAATAAATATCAACGCTTAATTGCTCAACCCTCCAAAAAAAAATGAAAAGAAAGAAATGAAGATTGGGAAGCCCTGGCTTTAGCCAGAGATTGAAAGATGATTTATGCTGCTGTGTGGATTCCTTGAAATCTTGCATAATCCACATGTCCTGGGACCCAGTAAGGTAATTCTTGGCTGAAAAGAACTGTCCTGGATTGTGAAACAATTGAGATCTGCTGTGACATTCAAGTTGTGACTCAAGGAAAATCAGCCAGGCCCCAGGGGCAGCACTGGGCAGGCAGTCTTCTTGTTGATGTATATCTTGAAAACATGATGACTAAATAAAAAATAATAGTGGACAAGGTTTAAAAGCTACATCTTCTAAAAATGAAAAATAAATGTTAAGTAGTTCCCACTCTAAGAGCATCCACACTCCCCTCTGGGTGTGTACTTACTTCTACCCAACAAACTTTTCTAAGAGGGGGGCAGGGAGGGAGGGCAAAAGTGAAGGAGAAAGAGGGGGAGGAGAAGCAGAGGAGCTTCGAATCCAACAGACCACTGCACAATCCTGCTATGAACTTGGCCGTTGTATAACTCTGAGCAAGTGTTAGCCTCTGCGCCTCAGTTTTTCATCCGCGAAGCAGGAGCACACAGTATGAGGCTTGTGAGCATGGGGACCTCCGAGCACAGTGCTGCGTACACAGTGTGACAGTAGAGCACAGAAAGTCATCGCTTCCTGTGGAAAGGAAAGGACAGGAGGAAACAAACAAGTTAGAAACACGTTCTCCGGTATGTACTACTAAAACTAGTACCGTCCGCATAATTAGAAAAAAGTCAAATGCTTTTGCATCTATGCTGAAAAATGTAGTCCTCCTAGCCAAATTAATTGGATTTTGCAACTACTGGCATCCTATTTTTTAAAAAACTACCTCACTAGAGTGAATTGCAATTTGAAGTTTGCAGTTTAGCTCACCTCCCAAAGCTCCTGTGATAAGGAATACTCAGATGTATTGAAAAAAAATCTCATAACTTTTGAAAGTCATCTTTGAAATCTTTGGAAATGATATGTTTTACTTTCTAACACATCATGCTTTTTTGCTACATCATATTTCTATATTCAAAAGTATGATATCAAGCCTGATGTGATAGTACACACCTGTAACCCCAGCACCTGGGAGGCTGAGACAGGAAGATTCCTGTGAGTGTGAGGCCAACCTGGGCTATACAAGCAAATTTAAGGCCAGTCTGCCCTACATAGTGAGACCCTATCTCAAAAAATAAAAAGAAGGAAGGAAGGAAGGAAGGAAGGAAGGAAGGAAGGAAGGAAGGAAGGAAGGAAGAAGGAGGAGAAGGAGAAGGGGAAGGGGAACGGGAAGGGGAAGGAGAAACCAAATAACTACATACAACAATTTAGGATGCTGACATTCTCTTTTATTGTTTTCTGACTGCCTATAGGGCCAAGTAACACAAACTATGTCTTTCTATGCCTTCCTGCTCCATTCAGGTTGTGACTGGATCCTTTCCTCTTTTCTTACCCAGGGTAGATTTTCATTCATTATTAATACTCTGTTCAAAATTGTCTCCTTCGTTCTACCTGCTCCAATTTGGCCCAAACTCCACCTCTACAGACAGAATTAAACATACCCATTCTCAGCTACCATGTCTTTCTTTCCCATATGTCTAAATTGTAGCCATCAGTCATGTAAATACATAAATTTTATTTAGTTTCACAGACACAAGAGTGCCCTATAAATTTATTAATAAACTGCTATAGCAGTTGGAGCCCCCTGCAAAAAAAAAAAAATAATTGTAGTAACAGAATAGAAGTGTCCTTCTCTGTCACTGAAAACATGGGTGTTCTAGCTCAGTGGACTGCTCTTCTCTGTGTGACCATTCAAGGGCTCAGGATGACTATGGATCTGGAGTCTATGATACCTGCTGTCCACAGATGATCCACCATGTGTTATGGTCATCCTGGAAAACACATGAAACCGGAGTGTGGAAAGGAGTTATGTCCACATCTTAACTCCCCCTGGGTGACCCACATCACATCTACAAATACTTCGCTGGTCAGAACTTACACCCCCATCCAGACAGAGCTGGAAGTGTTAGCTTTGGTCTGGAAACTCCATTTGCCACAGCTTTGATCTTAGCCCAGGAAGACAGAACACACCTTTGAGGTCAGCCCACAGCTCTGCCACAAGCCACTCAGTGCATGGGACTTGACTTTGTTCATCCACATATCCTGCATGTCCAACAAGGTGCCCAGGAAATCTAGCCCTCCTACCATCCCTAACACCTAAAGTTGGTACCCACAGGACCAGCTTCAAAATTAATACCCCTTCCTACTTCCTCTTTGTCTTAACACTACTAGTTAGCACTCCACGTGTTTCACTGATTTATTTGTCTATTTTCTAACTCAATGAGATCACAACACAAGTTCTATGAGGATAAGAATTTGTTTGTTACTTGTCTTATCTTTAGCACCTAGAAGAAGGCCTGGTTCAGAACAGTTGCTCAGCAGATATTTGTCACATGAAGGACTAACCATAGAAAACTCAAGGCTGATGGAGCCCTCATTTTTGTTGTACTGACCTCACTGGTGGCCTTTAAGATGTAGACATGAAAGTCTTGCACCACTCTCTGCGCTCCAAATTGTCACAGTGATCTGAACTAATAACTGGATTCACCAGATCTTTTTTTAGAGAACTATATATCTTAACACAAAATGGTGTATTCACGTAATGGTTATTAATTTGATGACATTAAATAGTATATCTGTCTAAAAGATGATAATAGGAAGGGACTTCTAAAATATAAAACCATACACAGAAGTTAAGAGAGGTCTTAAAACTGCTCCTTGCTTCTGTATAGAGAATACAGTTTATTCTCAAAGCCAATGACAGCCTGAGTTAGAGCAACTGTGTCACAGCTTTCGCAAGAATCTGCAGCAGGGCTCAATCTTACTGTTTCAACAGTACAGAGATGGCCAGGGAAATGACAAGGGCAACGTGCAGCAGAGCTCACACAGGGCCTGTGTCTGCGAGCAACTGCAGCTGCTAACATGCAGACCCCCAACAGGAGGATGAGAGCAGCTGGTGAGCTAATGGGATGCTCCAGGGGACTGGGAAACATCTTTGGGGAAAGCTCACTATGGACTGAATTTGGGGTTCACCCAAGTTCACTTGGGAGATCTACTGCCCAGGGGGATGGTGCTTTGAGATGGGCCTTCACAAGGAGGTTAGATCAGAAGGGAGCTGCCCTCATGAGTGGTACTGTGATCTGGGTGCTACCTTGCCCCTTTCCCACCATATGAAGATACATTGAGAGGTGAGCCAGCTGCAAATGTGAAGGGGTCCTCCCGTGACCCAGATAGGCTGGGTACCCTGACGTTGGATCCAGCCAGTGGTTACTTGTTGTAGCATCTCTAGTTGACAAAAATGATCATCCTGGGCATCATGGAAGTGAGGCCCTAAGAGCACCCCACTCTTGCTGTGGGATTTGGAGGTAAAGATAGTGTAAATAAAACTTGCAGAGAATGGGCAACAGCCCAGAGTCCACAGACGGCTCCAATAGGAAGAAGGATGAACGCAAACTACTACTTATCAGGCACCTACTGCATGCCAAACACATAGTAGGTAATTTATAGATTCCATCTCTTTGATGCCTTACAACTCTACATAATAATAATACTCATACTATTATCCGGTTCAATTTTTTTCTATTTCTTGAAGGCCCCCTGAGAGTCCTGCACTACATTAGAGGCAGAAGAACATTATGTCATTGATTCTTAGAAGCGTTATGGGGTAGACCTTTCTACATTATATATGATGTCCTCAAACTGATAAGGGAAAACTAGAAGACAAATGTGAAACTGAAAATCTAAACCTGTATTTCTTCAACTATACCAAATTATTAAACAATATAAATTGCAAACTTCTCCTTTCAAGTTCCTAAAGAATCAACTACTATTATTTGCCATCAGTATCTCTGGGGGCTGAGGCCGGAGGCACACAGCACCCAAGTACTTCTTCTGTGCCACTGGTAGCATCAAACCTGCATGAGCATTTCCTATGCAACAGGCACTATTCTACCCCATTGGTGGGTATCAAGCCAGATAAGCCTTATGAGGCCATGACTGGTACCTTCTCTTTGTTTCCCAAGTAGAGAAATGGGGTGGGGGGGGCAATGTTGAGACTGTGACCCAGAGACAATGGCTCCAGCTAAGTCCTTGACCATATTTTTCACATCCTGTCCTAGGAGTCCTTGTACTGCCTCATCATGGAAAGTCCCCAGACTCTCACATCAGCAGGGATGGGCACTCAGGCTTTGGAGCCACCTGGATCCCGTATCTGGATGCTTTCCCTTCTGTTCCCTGGCAAGTTATGAGGCTGCATCCATGAGGCATCTTGCAAGCTGTTGTCCCATTGAGCACTAAGGACACCCAAAGCAGCAGCCGGCTCAGCAGCACACCCTTGCACTGGCATCTGCTGGTCCCATTCCACTGCCCAGTTCCTCTTTCCAGTCCCTAAGACCACTTCCCTCTCAAATGAATGATCTGCACACAGCCTTGTGCAAGTTTTTAGCTTGGGTTTTGCTTTGCTGGGAGCCCTCATAAAGACTGTGGTGGACCCCACAACACAGAGCACCAAACAGAGAACCCATTTCCTGTCATAGAGCCAACTCCCTGCAAGTCTCCCAACCTGTCTTTTATTCATGAAATAAGTTGAATGAAAGAAACCCTACCTACATCTACACTCTCTCGCAGAAGCAGTCTGAGGAGATAAAAAGTATATAAAAATTTTCACTAAATTCCACAAAAAGACCAAGAATAGAAATACACTCCAAAGCTCAGGTTTCATCTCAGAATTTGGCTCAATATTACTCCCAACTTTGGCTTAATCTTGACTTTTGACTTCTTTAATGTCAATTCCAGAAACGTTGAATTTCTTTGTGATGAGTAACTCCCTGGCTACATGGATCAACTCTTATCTGTTATCATCAGTCATTTAAACACCAAACTAATTATAATTAATTTTAAAATTCATTTTCCAATCTGGATAATCATTCTACTGCCACACTTTACAGGTGATAATCAGTTGTTCATTGTCATAGGTAATTACTACAGAAGGAGTGAACGCTGCAGGATTCAATGTTTATTGTAAAAGCTAACAATTTTCAAGTAATGACAAAGAAAATAAAATATTTTCTTTGAGCACATTCATGCATTGCTCATGTTCTGAGAAAATGCATCACTGAGTGAGTCACCATCGTGCAATTATCTTAGCACACACTTCCACAAAATGACGGCCCTGATGCCCCCGGGGAATATCCTCTGATGAGACCAGTCAGCTATGTGAGCTGTCCTCAACTCAGATATCACCATTCAGCACATGACTATACTGAGAGACCTTCAGCTAGATAAATTTAGAAAAAGTATGTTATACTTTGAACCTAAAATTTTTCTAGAAATTTAAATGATGGAACAGCTAGCAGTGCTGAGATATTAATGTTTCTGTATTTACTGTCAAATTTTTAAAGTTTAACTTCTAGAAGCCTTGTTATTACACTGGTGCTGACTAATTTATATTTAAATTACACTTTTCTCTATCAGAAGTTCCTATTCTGTGATAGTAATATAAGATTTTAAATAAATATTAATTTTGATGTTTAGCTCTTTGGTACTTGATCAAAATTATATTTTTCGAACCTCTATTTTCTTTGTTTCTCATTATGTCATTGTCCAACAATATATGCAGAGCTTTTATAGATAAATTGCTATTCACTTATTCACTCATTTTTACTTATCAAACAAATATTATTAAACACCTACTATGTGCCAGTAGGCACTGCTCATTTCTATCCCAATAGAAGCATCTTAAACATTTTAGCAGTGGAAAACCTTTCCAAATAAAACCTTACTGTGGTAGGCTGGTCAGCTCGCTACACCCACTGGAACTGAACTAGCATGGTGCTGGAAAGCTGTTAGCAAGGCTGTTAGGGAAGCTGCTCGGAAGCTGTTAGGTTAGTTGCATGGAGAAGTTGTTGGACCTGTTGGAAGCTGCTGATCCTCTTGGGCTATTATGCTGGAGGACCTTCTCATATGCTGGCTTTCCTGATGAACTTGGCTGTTCTCATCCTTGAAGGAGCCCAGGACCTCATTGTCACTAAGAATGGCTATGGTTCACTTTGGAGGAGCTCTGGTCTTCATCTTGAGTGTAGCTTCCTGCCTCAAGAGGAGAAGATGGTGCACAGCTTAGTCTCCTGGAGAAAATTGTTGTGTTGGCTTTCCTAATGGGAACTCAGCTTTACTCATTGTTGGAGGATCTCAGAACCTCACTGTTGCTGAGAATGGTTGTGGTACTTTTTAGGGGAGAACTGGTTTGTTCTTTGAGCTTTGTATACTGTCTTTAGTCCAAGTCTCTCAGCCTGCTAACACAGAACTCTGGCTTCTGCCACTGACCTTTGTGCCTTCTTAGTGCAAATCCATGAAGTAGGCCTACATGAGACACTGTCATGGGCTCTAGGCCTCCACTGGACTTGTGGGAGGCATTGTTATGGACTCTAGATCTTTAGCTGGACTCATGCAGAACACTCTTGTGGAATCCAGGCCCTCAACTGAATTCTTTGGTTTTTACTTTATGGACAGACTTCCTACACTGTTTGTGTATGATTCTTAAGTGATTCATAATAAAATAACCTTATAAAGTGTGTCATGTATTGTATTGTTCCCCCTTGCACTTACTTAACAGAGACAGATAAAAAGAATAGATTCACTCACTCATTCAAAATATTTATTTACCACTTATTAAGTGCCAGATACTGAGGTTTCAGCAACCACTTTAACAAAGACTCTGCCATCCTAGAGTTTGTATTCTAAGTGAGGAAATATTCGTGTATGTTGGTGATATTATGTAACTACTGAGAGTGAGAAGTGATCCAGAGAATAGTAAAACAGTAAAAAGAGAAGAGTGTTGGATCCAGAGATTATTAGTGGGAAATTCATTCCACCACTATGAATATATTTAATACACGTTGTCAACATATACTAACAAACATCAAAGATAAAAATTGGGAATTTGCCATTGAAAAATATAACAACATCTCATGGTACAATCAGAAGAGCTCTTGCCAATGAAGCAACCGTTGAACAGAGATCAGTCAGTCTGGGGTCAACAGAGCATCTGTGCCTCCTACTGAACTAGTATTTATTGTCAGAATTAGGTCTTAGGCCAGTGTGGGGGAATCTGGAAAGATGGAGATCCATACTGGCGTTTAGGCTTCATCCTGCAGCAGCATCTTGGGTGTCAAACTGAAGCCTCCAGTGACTCTGAGGGGGAAAAGATGTGCAGCCATAGCAGGGGAGCCATGTAGCAGGCTCACGGAGAGGTGGGAGGGAACCGGGTGCTCTTGGGTAACTGCTGCCACTCCACGGCCACAGCCAAGGGCTAAGAGCAGAGGAGAGGAGAGCAGGCCCAGACCAGATCCGGCAGACACTTCAGCATCAGTCCCTCATCACCCTTTCCTGGAGCAGCCTTCCCAGTTGCCCACTTGAGTCTTTGGCATTCTATACAGGCTTGCTTTTTGCCAGCTGCAACCTGAAAAGATACAGAACAAGGTTTCTGAAAAATTCAGTTCTCATCTCAATCAATAGCTCAATCCAACAGAAAAAATAAAGGAAGCAAAAGGAAGCACTGGGTTCTCTCAAACATCGAAGAAGGGAAATGCCAGCTGCAGAGGCCCAGGGTTGCAGCGGTACTTGGCATGTGTCAAGGTAATAGTGAACTTCTCAGATGATTTAATTGTCATTGTTCACTGAGAAACTTCTCACTATAGAATGCTCAAAGATATCTCTAAGTCACATGAGATTACATGCGGTTGAAAACTACAGCCTAGCCTATGGAGTAGTAAACATCCAATACATAATTGAGGAATTAATGAAAAATGTCATAATGGCCCTACTTTTGGTCTGGATCTTTTCCTCTTCCCAACATTCAACCTTGTTATTTGTGGGCAGCTCTCCATCATGTGGGTATGGTTGGTATCTTCCTCAAGGGCAGAAATGCTCTTCTCCTCACCTTTGGGAACCCCAAACCAAGTGAAATCTGCACAGCCATTCATATGCTCCCCCCTCCCTAATATATGACCTCAAAGGAATGACTCAGAGACCGGGAAATAGCCTTGCAGTTGACTCCCAGCAGTGGTAGCAGTAGCAAGCAGCGACAGTACGCACCTGAGGGGGAAATGTTGGCAAGCCCACTGAGGGCACACAGCCAGCCTGCTCCAGGGTATCGTGTTTGCTCCTCTCTGCTGTCCTGCCTCCCTTGGCTCTGATCAGTGTTCTGAACCTGGCTGTCCAGAATTTCCACTGACTCTCTAAGTTATCTAATACTCTGCCAGTACATTGCTTTCTTGGGAAAGTTGCTGAGAGTCAGTTTTGTTATCTGCAACTCAGGATCTAGGAGGGAGGTACAGGCCAAACCTTAGGGAAAAGGGGGGGTACAGCATAGGGAGGGTAGGAGGGCAAGAAATTTTGAATTATCTTTCAAATGGAGGGAGCTAAAGGCAAGCAAATGCCCACTAGTTTTCAGGGACCCCATGGCATGTGTAACAAATAATGATGACGATGATGATCAAACTGTTGCCTGAGAACACCCTGAGTTACAGAGATCTAAAGCAAAGTAAGGGGGACCACAGGGCTAACAGAAGAAGACATGCCTGTGGGATCTAGAATGATCAGCAGCTCAAAGAAAAGGACTGACAAACTCCAATCCCTAAATTCTCTACTCAAGCTATGGTCAAAAATCTGGACTCTTCTATGCTTAAACCAAAGATAGCTTAGCTTTAACATCTACAAAAATGAGGCCAAAAGAAAGAAAATTCTGAAATCTGGGTTGACAGTCAAAGGTAAAACAAATTCCCAGCCTCACCATACCAACAGTCTCCAGTGTGAACATTCAGGTACCAATTTGGAATGAATATTTCCTTGGAAACTGCATAGAGTCACAGGGAGCTGTGAGTGCAGCTCACACTAAGCCTTCTCTGACAGAAGAGTAGCTCCTCCCTTGGTTGGAGCTATTTCTTCATTGCTAGAATAATCTATTGCTTCTTTGCTGAGATGGATACCCTACAGGAGAAAGCCCAGGATCAAGCCTCACTCCACTGTTATCTTCAGAATTAAATCAAGCCCATGTGTGTTTAGAGAATAAGAAAGAGACTCTTGCAAAAATCAAACCCAGAAGAAAGCTGAAACTCAAGGAGAAAGGGTAGTAGGGAATTCCGAGTACTTCAGCCCCAGAGCACATGATATCTCGGTGAAGCTGTCACCAGGAGGTCTTTCCAGTGGTTCTGAGCTCATTGTCTAACCTGCACACAAGGGAGTTGCTTGATGGAAACATGGACATAGCAATGACAGAAAGAAGTTAAAATTTCGGAAGCCCATTGATATCAGTGGAAAGCACCCAAAGCCTTTGAGAGATAAGAATGCTGGCACGCACTTATCATTTGTGACCCATTCACCTCTTCTGACAATTGCCACGTTGATTTGAACATCTGCTTTTACTTACATTGAAGAATAAAATATCAGCATCACCAAAAAGTACCTCAGTGGCATTTCTCCATGGACGAGGAAGGCTGACAGAGAAATTCCTGGTGAAATGAGGTCACCAATTTCATTGAGATGAGGAACCTCCAGTTAGGCTACAACCAGTGCTAGCTGAGGCTGCAAGATAGAAGTCATCAGGCTTCTTTGTTGTTGATGATATTATTTGTTTTTGTAAGACACCTTGTTGCTCTCCTTAAAGTCGGTATGTGTCCTGCACTGGCCTTAAACTCAAGGCAATCCTCCTGCCTCAGCCTTTTGAGTGCTGGGGGATAACAGAGGCACACCACCACACCCAGCCAACACTCTAGTTTCTCACCTGTGGGGGCTTTTGGAAAGTGCATTTTTTAGGTACCATAGACCCTAAATAAATTGGCATCACATCAAAAAGCATTTAGTTTTTTGTTCATTTTTTATTTTTTTTTATTTATTTGGCACAGGGTCTCACTATGCAGTTCAGACTTGCAGTGATCCTCCTGTCTCAATCTCCTCAGTGCTGGGGTTACAAATGTGCACCACCATGCCTGGTTCTAGGGCCAGCCTGGTGCTCCTGTGAGTCTGGGGCTTGCATGGTATGCAGTACCGGGGATCAAACTCAGGACCTTGTGCCTGCAAGGAAGGGACTTAAGCCACTGAGCTATCTCCCCAGACCAAAGATCATTTTGATTTCCTTAATTCTCAGTCTCATGGGGTGCAACTAATATTGTTGTGGTCCCCATGGAAATTTCTGCATCTGAACAAACCTAAAGTCCCTTAAATAGAACATTTTGCCCAAGTACCTCTGAAAGAGTCATGACTCATGGTAATATTTAAAGTATGCATTGTAAATTTTTTTTCCACAAAAGGAGCTCTGCCTTCCTACTAGGTAAAGATCTGTTTGAGGAATTACTGGACACTGGCATTAATTAAATGCCAAACCTAGGACTCAGAATCTATTGCAGTTCAGCAAACATATTTGAAGAGTATGGCTTAAAAAGCCATGTAATAAGGAGAATTTTTATTCAATTTTGTTTCATAGTAAACCTAATGAAAACTTTAAATCCACCCTAGAATTTCTCAGTACAGGGAGTGATCCAAGTTAGGATATGTTTAAATTTTTAAAACTAAATTACAGTAAAAGATATATTGCCATTAACTCTTTCAGAGCACTCCCATTACTTCAAACACACTTATCCTCTAGTTGCTGCCACTTTCTGAGACAGTTCTGGAAGGTCCCTGTCAAGAGGTCTCTTTGTAGTTGCTGCAATGTGTGAATTGATTCAATGTCATGAATAGGTTCAAAATATTTTTGTGGGTTTTTCAGTTTAGTTTTGTTTATTGTATTTTAGGGAAGGTCTACAGAGTGTTCAGGGTCTCACTACTAGATTGGATTTGTAGTGATCCATCTGCTTACAGACTCCCAAGAGCTGGGATTACAGGCATGGGCCACCACAGTCAGTCTCAATTGCCATCTCAGTGGGCCCCTGAGGGTGGGACCAACACAGCAGGCCTGGGGATCCAACCCCTAACCCCTGCACCTTGTTGCAGGCATTGTAATCTGCTGAGCTATTTGGCCAGCACTCCAAACTGCTTACAGCAATTTTAATCAAATAAAGACATTAGAGTGTGTCTTCATCCAAAATATTCATGAGATCTGGTACCGTGTGACCTCTGACTCTTCTCTGAAAGCAAAATGATCATGAAAAGTAAATATTTTAAATCAATTTGGGGTTCTGGGTGTGGTGGCGCACAACTGTGATCCCAGCACTCGGGAGGCTGAGGCAGGAGGATCAGTGTGAGTTCAAGACCAGTCTGGGCTACAATAGTGAGCTCAAGGCCAGCCTGAACTGCATAATGAGACCCTGTCTCAAAAAGATATAAATAAATAAATAAATAAATAAATAAATAAATAAATAAATAAATAAATTTGGGACAATGAGGCAGCCATGGCAGCACAACTAAAAACATAAAACAGGACTTGCAGAACTTCTGCAGAGGGTGGCAGGGATGATGCGATATGGGCGAATGTGGGCATGGGTGCACATGCTAGCCTAGGTGAAGCCAGCAGCATGGAAAAGTCAGAAGTGCCAGTGAGATACGAGCCAGCAGTTGGTGAGTTAGGTGAACCTGTGCTGCGCTCTGGTGCACAGGCACACAGAATGGAAGCAGGTGGGGCCACCCTTCTATACCAAAGGGCTCAGAGAGAACACAAGCAACAGAAGACCAGAGCTCATCCCCAAATGCAGAGGTCAAGAAAAGTCTGATATCTGTCACTGGTCCCACTGTGAACTTGTCTGGAGCATATAGCACATCTCTGGGATCAAACTTGGACACTACCACAGAACTGTAGATGCCAGAGGAATTTTACTGCTTTTATTTTGCTTCATTTGTCTCACCGGCTACACCATTTCTGGCTGGCTGGGTTTTCATTTTGTTTTGTTTTGTTGTTTTTTGGGTGTGAGTTTGTTTGTCTTTTCTCTCTTTTTCTCTTTCTCTCACAACTTAGCTTTTTTTCTTTTTGTTTTCTTCTAATCTTCTTCTTTCTCTCTTTAACTATCTCACTTGATTTTATGATACTTTTATGTAAGCAAACGTTGTCTCTTCTTTTTCTAGTTCTCTTCAATATCACTGTTTTGTCTTTCATTTATTTATCTTCCATGACCTCCAGTTTTCTAAAACTTAGGTGATCATCTTTTGCCTTCCAGCCTTTCTGTATAGATTTGGCCTCATTCATCTCTCTGTCTTGCCTGCTATCCCTCTTAACACCCATTGCCCCTGAGATGGACTAAAATCACTTCATTTGGAGGAAACTAATTGCACACAGGTTTCTGGAATATGCTGGACTTTGTTATATAACTGTATAATTTGCTCCTATGGTTAAATGTACCAGGTTAATAGCTACCACAGTTTCTCAGTAGCTAGGCTATACTTGATGTTGTTGTAATTGCTAATTGTGCTACTCTATCCAGGATGTCATATACATTATAACCAGTCTTTCTTCTTTGATGATAACACTGTGACTGCAGGTGATCATAACTATTATTATAGCCCAGTACCAAAGGACTGAGTGCTGAGCCAAACAGATAACAACTCCTCATCCTCAATATGTTGGAGAGATAGATTCTGGGAATAGACATAAAGACCAAGAACTGGGCTGTGGATACAGCTTAGTGGCACAGTGCATGCCTGGTAAACATAAGGTCCTGAGTTCAATTCCCAGGACCAAAAAATCATAAAGACCAAGGACCTTCCATGTCTAGAAGATATCCATGAGGAATAGACATTTCATAGAGAACACTTATACTAGTGATAAAGCTACCTACCGTAAGAAGTCATCAAGAATAAGCACAAAAAGCAAATAAGATAAACAACAGAAAATAACCAGACACAGAAACAGAATGCATTTCCAGACCCCAGCCCAACTACACTGACATAGAGGAACTCAGAATTCAAGCACTGGAACTTTCTGAAATGACAGCAAAAGAAGTGGAAAAAAAATGGTAGGAGCTATGGAAAAAAATAATTCCTCAGATACAAAAAGAAACAATGATCAAAATGGAAGACATTGGAGCAGACACAAATTTTTTAAACATAGAAAAGCTTAGAAAAATCATGATAACCATGTATGCCCAGCATGGGACAGAAACTGAATCAGTGAAACAAATCCAAACAGACATCCAGAAGATTAAAATCTCCACTGAAAGTATACATGATAGGTTGAATAAGGGAGTAGATAGAATACAAGACCTAGAAAAAATGATTGTAGCTAGTGACCATAAAAAGAAAGATAGCTTAAAAATCACAACAGACTATGAAAAATCAATGCAACAAAGAAAAATATAAGACTAATTGAAGTCAATAAAGCTGAAGACAACCCAAATGCCATTAAAAAAAAAAACTCTTCACATAAATAATGGCAGAAAACTTCCCAGACATGGATAAAGAATATGACATTCATTAAATGAAGCATATAGAACTCCAAACAATCATGACCAAAATAAATTGCACTAAGTCATATAACAATCAAGATTCCAGATATTCAGCACAAGAACAGAATGTTAAAAGCACTTAGATAAAAGAAGCAAATCAACTATAAAAGAAAGCATGTCAGAATCATAGCAGACTTCTAACACAACTCCTTAAATCGAGGAGAGCTTGGAGTGAAATATTTCAATTTCAAAAGAAAATAATGTCAAATCCAGATTGATGTACCCTACAAAACTCTATTTCTGAATTAATGTAGAAATAAAATGCTTCCATGACAAAGAACAAGTCAAGAAATTCATGATCACCAAACCAGCTCTTCAGAGTGCTCTGAATGATGGGTTAGAAAGAGACAACAAAGACTATAAGAACAAGAACACTAAATGAATGCCACACTGGTCCAGCCTCCAGCCTGCTGAGCCAGCCACTGAGACTGGGTGCAATGGAACATGCCTGTAAACCCAGCACTGGGAAAGTGGAAAACAGGAGGATCACTATGAGTCTGAGCTGCATAGTGAGATCCTGTACCAAATACATAAAAAAGAACAACAAACAAAAGAAGCCACTAGGTAAAGCAAGCAATTAAACACAGAGGAAGGATGAAGAACCAACAGCAGAAAAATAATACAAGAAAAATAAGCTAATACATATCTGTCATAACACCAATATAAATAAACTCATTTCACCAGTCAAAAGAAATAGACTGGCAAACTGTATCAAGAAGACGATCCAACAATGCATTGCACTCCAGAAATATATTTAACTCAAAAAGAAGTTCATAGACTAAAAGGCAAAGAATACAAAACAACACTTTATGTGACAGGATCCCAATAGCAGGGGTAGCTATTCTGTTTGCAGACAATGTGAACTTCAATCCAAGACTAATCAAAAGAGACAAAGAAGATCATTACATGCTTATTAAGGGAAGACTTCCCGAAGACATAGCAATCATAAATACATAGGTACCAAATACCAATACACCCAACTACATGAAAAAAGTTAATGGGCATGAAAGATCAAATAAGCAATAACACAATTATAATGAGAAACCTTAATATCCCACTCTCACAGCCAGATAGATGAACTTGATCAAAATAATCAACAAAAAAAATCAGAAGTGAAACAAACCTATGAGCAGGTGCACTTAGCAGATGTCTGTGTCTATAGTATTTCATCCCATAACATCAAAATACACATTCTTCAAAGATGCACATGGATGTTCTCCAAAAGAGACCACCTATTAGCCCATAAAACATACTTAAGTAAATGCAGAAGAGTTGAAATTATCCCATAAATATTTTATGATCATTATGCAATAAAACTGGAAATCAACAGCAAAAGGAATCACAAAAGCTACATAAACATATGGAAATTGAAAAACACTCTCCTGAATAACCAATGAATCACAGAGGAAATTAAAGAAAAAATTAAGCAATATCTACATTAAACGATAATGCCAGTATGACATACTGGAACTTTTGGGATACAATAAAAGCTGTCTTATGAAAAAAATTTGTTTTTTATAAGCAGAATATATTTGCTGGGGAAAAGAAAGCTTCTGTCCAAGAGAGGGACAGAAGGGGGGGCCTGAGCAAACGATCCCCTATTATAGTGGTGAATTCTCATATCAGAAAACAAAATAAGTAGCTCAAATAAACAACTTAATGTTGAATTTCAAACTTCTTCATATGAGAGAGGAAAATATAAAGATTAGAGGAAAAATTAATGAGACTAAGGAAACAAAACAAAGAACCAATGTTTTGAAGAATTGGTTGTTTAAATAAAATTGATGAATCCCTAACCTACTGTTATGGCTTTTGTATAGGTGTCCCCTCCAAAGCCTCATGTAGTCATGGGGCTGCTTATTGAATTTGTAATTGATTATTGTGGGAATGGGTACTG
This sequence comes from Capromys pilorides, assembly GCA_004027915.1. Classification (NCBI taxonomy): domain Eukaryota; kingdom Metazoa; phylum Chordata; class Mammalia; order Rodentia; family Capromyidae; genus Capromys; species Capromys pilorides. The sequence goes on from PVKN010015117.1 coordinate 18,463, forward strand.
TACCTTCCCTGGGGCAGGTAATTTGCATTTCAATGGAAGAAAGAGAAGTTAGCTGCTTGAACTGCTGCTAGCTCTCTCTCTGCTTTTACTCTTAGCTGCTGCCATGAAAGGTTGCCCTCTGCCATGTGTCACTTTGCCTTGGAGCCAGCTGAATATGGACTGAAACCTCCAGTAACTAGGAGCTAAATAAACCTTTCCTTCCCTCATTTTGAGTGTCCGGTATTTGTCTCAGCAATGAGAG
>PVKN010015118.1:0-18702 GCA_004027915.1 Capromys pilorides
AGGGAAAGCCTTTGTCCTCAAAAAAACAAAAAGGTGGAGCCGGGGAAATAGCTCAGTAGAATAAGCACTTGCCTGGCAAGCACAAGGCCCTGGTCTCACAAAAAAATAAAATACAATAAAAGGCTAAGGATCACTTGCTGGAGACTAGGAGGAGAATCTTAGCAATTCAGTGTGTGTTGGTATGTGTGTTAGTCCAAATGCCTGAATATTTACCTCATCTATCCAATGTTTTTGCCTTGGGCTTCCTGAGAAATCACTGCAAATATAGCAAAGGAATACTATAAATTTATAAAGCCTATGATTTTGTTTTTATAATTTTAGTCAATAGTCTGCATTTTAAATAATTTCATTCCAAAATAAAGTGCACTTATTGAAAAACTAATCTTAGAAATTATTTATAAGTGCACTTAGGTTTTTTTATTTTCTTTATTATTTGTTGCCTTATTGTATCAAATATTTAATTAGATTGGCATTTCAGTTATCATAGAATAAAGCAATATCAATTAGAAATATGTGCATGAGACATGAAAATCTTTGAATCCCTATCTGTCAAGATCCCAGGTTAAAAATGCATTAACTGAATAGGGCCTTCTGTAAGCTCAGGGACCAGGGTGCGATACCTGGGATTCACTGAGCCAGTGAAGGAGTCCAGGCATGGTGGTGCAAGCCTTAAGTCTCAGCTCTGCGGAGGCTGAAAACAAGAAGATCATTACAAGTCCAAGATGCACAGTGAGACCCTGTAGCAAAATACGCAAATGGGAAAAAAATAGTGCCTTATACAGACCTCTTCTTTTTTTAAAAAAACATTATATTTGTTATATCTAATAAATGGTTTGTTGAACATTATATGTAGCCATCATGTATTGAGGACTTCACTTCTCACAGAAATAAAAGAGTAATAATACATCTTGAAAAAAGGTCCAGGCAGGCAAGATAGCTCAGCAGTCTAAGCACCTGCATAGCAGTACAAGGACTGGAGTTTGATCGCCAATATTGCATGCCTAGTCGGCCCCAGAACCTGGGAGCACTGTTCCAGCCCCAAAACTGGGTGTGGTGGTGTAGACCAGCAATCCCAGAATTGGGGAGGCTGAGACAGCAGGATCACTACAAATATGAACTGTATAGTGAGACAATGTATCAAATAAATTAAAAAGAAAAAAGGCCCACCAACACAATATAATTGCCATTCACCCCTTAAACCAGATATGGATAAGGGTGGATCTTTGAGTTAGGTAATTAAGCAGGCTGTAGTTCAGGTTATTGAGCTAATAGTGGTAGAGTTCTACAGTCAAGTCCCATCTAAGGCCAGGTAAACAGAGCTGGATGTGTTGAGTTCTATTCCCCTAGGATTTCAGCAGCTGAATAAGTGAGTTGGTTCCCTAATAGTACTGTTTCCTGTCCTAATGAAAACTTTGGCTCATTCTCATAGGTTGGTACTACAGGCTTTTCATCAACTTTGTGCTACGAAGGCATATCTTCTTCTTTGTGCTGCAAACCTACTTTCCAGCTATGTTGATGGTGATGCTTTCGTGGGTTTCTTTCTGGATTGACCGAAGAGCTGTTCCTGCCAGAGTGTCCTTGGGTAAATAAGTCCTCCAAACCTTGTGAAATGCTAGTATGGGAGGAGGCCAGGGGAAGTAAAGAAAAATGAGTGAAACACAGTAAGGAAAAGAGAGTGTTGATTTGGCAGGTACTTAGAGATAGACTTGGTTTTTATCTTGCCAGCTTCTAGTGTATTTTATAACTGTGCTCTCTTCTTGGGATGCAAAATTATAGGGATGAAGGTTATACTACCTGACTGATCTGCAGTTGAAAGAAAGTAAAGAAGAGTAGAACTGTGAGATATAAATGACTTGCCTGTAAAAAGCTGTGCCTTTTCGCTTTTGAGGAAAATGCTTCTTCCTTTTTTAGCTTTGCATGACAAACCTTTACATCATAGAAGGAAGAACCTTTAGAGTAATTCACACTGCTCTGTTGGTGTCATAATAAATTGAAGGGGAAGGGTGTATTATTGAATTTGGGAATATGAATGCTGATTGGAAATTATGAAGGGCATAATTCAAAGGCCAGAATCAAAATCAACCATAGCAGAATGTTGGGTACTGCAGTACTTTAGTTAGCCAATTTCAGGTGAAGAGACATTGCCTGCCTTGTTAAGACAGCACACAAACGTGGTTATCTATACTGCCTAGCATGGTATATGCCACTGCCACACATACTGATTTATGGGAGCTATTTCAGACCCACTTAGCAGCTATTGGAAGTGCCAAGCTAAGCATGTAGATGGCCTGCTACTTAATGAGAACCCAAGCGTAAACCCTGCCCGCCTTCCTTCCTGCCTCATTTTATTTGATTTTGCTCTTTCTCGTGTAATGTTCTATCTCAAGACAAGACTGTGGGGGCCGGCGAGATGGTTCAGTGGTCTAAAGCGCCTGCTTAGGAGGGCTCAGGCAACTGCGGGGACTGCAGTTCGATCCCCGGCACCACATGCTGTGCCAGTGCCACCACCAGGGCAGGCTGAGCCAGCCACAAAATGAATAAATAAAGAAACAAACAAACACAACAAGCAAACAAATAAATAAATAAATAAAATTTAAAAAAAAAAAAAAAAGACAAGACTGTGAGAAGTGCTTCACAATCGTAATTATCACAAAATCTATTCCAGAATGGGTAGTTTTGAAGTTAATGTTCACAAATGATATGCATACTTCAAAAGATGATTTAAAACATATAAATTATCAATATTAATAATTTTGTATCTCTTTCCCTTCAGTCTACAAGCATTTGGGGCTTGAATATCTTCAAGAAAAAAATACTTTTTGAATGAGTAATTAAATTATTTGACTGTGTCTTTGTACCAGAACCTCTTGTCCTCAGGATCTTAGTACTAAAAGGAGCAGCAAAGACCCTCAGAAGAGACTGAGGGTACATTTCTATCCCTAGATCCAGGTTCAGAGAGGCAGTCAGTCTCTAAAGGCTACTGAACATGACTTTCAGCATGCTCGTGTTGACTGTGCTGCTCTGGCCCTGTAGAGTGACAACTACAAGAGCTTGCTCCGTGAGGGGTTGGGGCGAAGAGAGACCATGGAAAGGCTCCATCTAAGTCATTCCCCAAATTCTAAGCTTTTGCATCCACTTCTCATCCCTGGAAGTCGGGATATTTCTGTACACATTTATATAAAATAGTATACAGTTCAAAAATGGTACCCGCTCCTTGTTGTTAATGCACAGGAATGATGGTACTCCTAAAATACCGGCCAAAGCTTTCCAAGGATTCTTTGCATTCCGCTTTACTCAGCCTTCCAAATGAGATACCACTCAATTCCTCAAATCTGAGCAACTAACAGCTCCATCTCCTTGTCCTTACTTTGTGTTTACAGCCTTCAAGCTCTAGCCACTTAGTGACTCACAAAAAATATAATAGGCTATTGTGACCCAAGGCCCCCAATGTCCTGCAGAAGGTGGAAGTCATTATCCATCCCTCCTTCCTCCTGTCTTCCCTCCACCTTCCTCAGTCTCTGATAATCACTCTTGTAATTCTGATGAACTTATTTTAATATCCACATAAAAAAGAAGAGGATACCAGCACTTGGGAGGCTGAAAACAGGAGGATCACTACAAGTCTGATCTGTGTCATGAGGCCCTGCAGAGCCGTACTAAATTCATAAAAAAATAAAAATTAAAAAGAGAAGAGAAAATAATTTGTCTTTCTGTGCCTAACATTTTACTTCTCATAATGGTCTCTAGTTCCATCCATTTTCCTACAAATAACATGATTTCATTCTTCTTTCTGGCTAAGTAATATTCTGTTGTGTATATACGCCACATTTTTTTCTCTATAAATGTTGTGCCAATGCACTTTCCCACCATAGTACATGGAAATTCACATCCTTTCAAGCATTTGTATTTTGCCCTCTTTTTATTGTGTCCATTTAACCTGGGATAAGGTGATATCTCATTATGGTTTTGATTTGTATTTTCCTAAAGGCTAATGAAATTAAGCATTTATATCCATATATTTATTGGCCATTCAATGTTTTTTTTTTTTTTTTTTTGGAGGTATCTTCATATCATTTGTTTGTTTTTAAATTGGATAGTTTGAGAATTTTATTGGTTTAGTTTTGTATATAATGGATAGTGTTCCTTTGTCAGATGAAGTTTATTAAACATGTTTAACATTTTGTAGGTTGTCTGTTTTCTCAGATGATTATTCTCTTTGGCATTTATAAGCTTCCTAGTTTGTTATTATTGCTTTTACCTACTTCATTTTCTAAGTTATTCAGGAGTTATAAAAAAAATCGGTGCCTTGAACTGTTCACCTATATTTTGTTAAAATAGTTTCCTAGTTCAGGTCTTATGCTTTTTTGTTTGTTTGTTTTTTGTATTATGGCTGGCTCAGCCTGTCCTGGGGGTGGAGCTGGCACAGCATGTGGTGCCAGGGATCGAACCTCGGTCCCTGCGGTTGCCTGAGCTTTCCCAGGCAGGCGCTTTAGACTGCTGAACCATCTTTCCAGCCCAGGTCTTATGTATAGGCAATTGCATTATATCTCTCCTTCTTCAGTTGACTGTAATAGGTTTTGGTTGAAATATTGGGAAAATCTGGCTTTATGGAGCATGTGGCTGAAAAATGATTAGTATTTTTTACATGACTTATGCTTTGGATCTTTCTGGATAATTCTGTCTTGGAAACATGACTACTAATTTGAGTCTTTCTGTATAATTTGAGATACTGATTCACACCCAAATATAAAAAGCAATAGTTTCTCAAAAGTTAGCTGCAATGCAAAAATCTGAAATGATGTTCACAATTTTTTAAAATGTATTTGGTTGTTGCAGGATATGAATATGCAGCTCAGGCTCATAGTAAGCCTCCTGTTTTCAGCCTCCCCAGTGCTGGGATTAAAAGCATGCACCATTTTGCCTGGACTCTGGCCAGCTCAGCCTGCCTCACCCCCAGTGAGCCTGGCATGGCGCGTAGGGCCAGGGATTGAACCAAGGTTACTGAGCTTGCCTAAGCAGGCACTTTAGTCCACTGAGCTATCTCTCCAGCCCAACAATTTTTTTCTATTGTATTAAATTAAAACCCACAAATCTATTTTATATTTTGAACAAATAAATCTTTACTCAGTTGGAAAATACCAATTTACTGAACTCACAAAGGTTTTCAAAATTCTTTATGCAACCTCAAAATTACATTAATTATCACCACTCAGCAGAAAAGAGAAAGTTTGTAAGAGATGTAGGAAAGTTTGGTAAAATTCTAGTTCTGCTTTGACAGTGTGAATCATGTAGTTGTGTCTTAGCTACTTTTCTTTTGTTGCTGGGACAAAATACTTGACACCCAGAATTGAGGAAGGAAATGTTTTTTTAGCTCACAGTTTGTGGAGGTTTCAGTCCATATTCAGCTGGTTCCAAGGCATAGTGACTCATGGCAGAGTGCAAAATTCATGGCAGTGGAACATGGCAAAAAACAGCAAGAAAAAAAAGGAAAGGGCAGTGAGGGCAATCCTCTTTTCCCCTCTGTTTAGTTTTTGGAAGGCTACCCACCCTAGGATGGGTGTAGCATTCAGACCCACAAACCCAGCTCAGAACTATGAATCAGTCAAAAACTCTAGAAGCCCACCCAATGACTGCATGAGGTTTTGTGGGGACATTCAGACACAAACCATAGCAAGCTGATAACCAGCATCATTAATTGTTTTACTTGTAGCAATAGGCTGGATTTGCTTAGTTTTAAGAAAATGTTTGCCAAACCCTAAAATCTGAATGATTGATTTGTCCTCAGTTTTTCTTTTATGTAAAAATGGTGCTCCATTGTTTTTGAAGTGTCTAGGTCATTTCACGACTCCATGGCCCCAGTACCTTTCCTCCTGATAGATTTTCTGCTTTGGTGTGCAGAGCCCTTGGTGTACATTTCTCATTCCATGATCCGCAATGCTAAAAACTACACTTTAATAAAATTAGTAATTTTTACTGACTTTCCTTTTCCCAGGAAAAGTGCCAGGATAGGAAAAACACAATTGCAGAAGTCCATCCAATTTTCAGGCCTGTAGTCACAGAAAAAAGTCTTCTCACAGATGATAGCTCATATATTTGGAAAAATAAATATGTATGGAATTCAACAAGCACCATTCAATTAACCATCACAAAGATTACCAGAATGTCTAATGGTAGTCACTAAGGTCCAGTAGCACCTTTGAGGAAAAAATGTTGTCAGTCTCTGGCCATAGAGTACTGTTGGATATCTAGTCCATACCTTGCCTTCCGACTAGATGTTTTGTGTGTGTGTGTGTGTCTTTTTGAGACAGAGTCTCACTGTGCAGTTCAGGCTGGCCTTGGGCTCACTTTTATAGCCCAGGCGGGTCTTGAACTCACACTGATCCTGCTGCCTCAGCCTCCCAAGTGCTGGGATTATAGGCGTGTGCCACCATACCCGGCCTAGATCTTATTTTCTTTCTGCTTATAAATATAGCAAAAATATTTTCACTTAAGGAAAATTCTCTCTCCCTGCAGAAGAACTGTTTGGGTCAGCTATAGAGAGGGGAACGACCTCTAGAAATGACGCTTGTCTGCCTTACAGCCGTCACACCAGTCAATGTGCCTAACCACCAGGCACAGCCGAAAGTGCCTAATAAAACAGCGATGAATCATTTTCTCCAGCCTATCCTTAACTCATCGCGTACATGTACTTAAAAGTTAATGTCAAGAAGGTGCAAGGACTCAGAGGAGCTGAACCAAATGGCCAGACTAAACATTTTCTTATGACATTTTCCTAACTATGCATAGCAATATCAGTAGGTGAGAAGATAATTTTCTGGTCTCTACACATGACCTTCCTCTGACTAAATAGTCACTTTATATAATTTAAAACTCCTTTATTGGGATATTAGTTTTAATGGATCTGGAAGGAATACTATTTGTCAAGATTAATGCATTTCCAAGGGGTAGCTTGGGACGTAAGAAAAGAGTGTTTAATGGAGCTGTAGTAGCACTCGCTTCAAGTTCTGTTGCTTTTGGAATTTATCCATCAGCCTGCTCAGTACTCAACCTCACTACCCAACAATGCATCCTTTCTGCTCCATCATTTGGTTGTCCTCATTTTGAACAAGGAAAATTTAAAATACTGGGTTTCAAAATAAATAAAGTTGCAATAAACTAATTGGGCTAAGTACCTTTGAAACAAATGACTGTTTATTGCTCTCTGGAAAATGTAGATAATTCAACTTCTTTCTTTTTTTTTTTTTAGCCAAGTAGTCACCAGTTCCAAATATATCATGAGACACTCTGGCGTGCACACTTTTAAGTCTGTTTCTATCAAAACCTTTCTTTTTCTGTATAAGCACCACTAACTGATTGTGTTGCTAGAGCTCCACAACCTTTGTTTTTTTCTGCTAAGTCCATATTGCTGTCTTTAATATGTGAAATTTTATCTCCCATATCTCAGAAAATCAGCTAGAGAAAATATTTGAAATTTTTTGAGCTAATGGGACAAACTAATTATGAATGTTAGTCCAGGATCCCTTAAATATGTGGTAGTGAAGTTATTTTTTAAAAAATTTTTTACTAGTGAACTTCTGAAGGGATTAACACTTTTGTCCTGTCGAAAAGCACAACACACCTTCTTTGTGCCATCATAATTCCATGTGGAACATAATTCCACATGTGTTTCATAACATTTTGTCTCAAAGATCCGTATGTACAGATTGATTTATAATCTTTTTGATTTTATGTATTTGGCCCAGGGTCTCATTACACAACTCAAACTCATAGTGATGCTCCTGTTTCAGCTTCCCCAGGGCTGGGATTACAGGTGTGGATTACTGACCACTCTCACTTCATATCTCTTTCGGGCAACAAGGGCCAATTAACATTTATCTACACATACTGCAAGTAAGCAGGTTCTAGGTAATAATTTTCGTTTCAGCTATCTCTAAAATGTCAATAAAGATTTCACCAGTTAATATTTATACAGTAAATATGTTTTAAGTCGAAGGATGAAGATAACATACATGCATATTGATGATGTTAATGAGTTGAGCACCGGCAGTAAAAACTGAACTCAGTGAGACCTGAGTTTATTGTTACAAAGTAGAATTGTATTTAGGTTTCTTATTTTGGAGGACACAACAAAGTTAAATGTGAGATTCTGGGTCCTCCTCTAGTGACTGTCAAGTTACCAGGTGGTGTTGGTCTTGACTCTCAAAACAAAAAGCTTCACCTGCAATTGAATGAACCCATAGGGTTTCCATTTTGTGTGATATGGGCCCCTTAAAGAGAACCTCACAGAATAGCTACAAAGAGAGTAGAAGATGTTAGTGAAAACTGTTCACAGGCTGTGTCAGTACCCTTGGGAGTAAATCACGGTGTGCTTCCCACTGCTTGGGACTCCTCACAACCTACAAAAATCATTAAAGATCCCATTTGTCCCTCCCTAGTGGGAAACTAAGCAATAAAATTATGCCAGCTAAAGTTCAAATATTTATAAGACTATACTTTTACTCCTGAACTCTTACAGTATCCCTTTGTGAAAGGACTGTAGACATGGATTCTACACATGTGACCCTTCCACAGACAGCAATTTGTTTTTTAAAAAAACTATTAGTACATGTCTGCAGTGCATGGGCAGATTACAACCATCCTGAGGAGTAGTTACCTATACATACCACAGCTTGTTTAGTTCATCCCTCTTCCCTTCCCTCCCCTTCTTCTTCCTTAGGTTACTTTATCCCTTTTCTCACATTATTGACATTATTTGTTTTAGGTCATGTTGTGGTATGTAGTGTTTATATTAATTGGATTATATTCCTATATACGGCATATCTTTACTCTCATTGCTCCTTCCCCACTTCTCATCCCTCACCCTGGTTCTCCCAGACCACTTCCCCATTGCAAGAGATCCATCCCCTTGTCCCTTTTTTTTTTTTTTTTTTTTTTTAATGTATGTGGTACAGAGTTTCACTACACAGTTTGCACTCATAGTGATCCTCCTGTCTTCAGCCTCCCCAGTGCTGGTATTATAGGCATGTGCCACCACACTCCAGTCTTGGTGGCTGGCTGACCGCATAGTCTGTGGGGCTAGGGCTAGGGCTCAAAAAGTGGCAAGGACAATAGGATAAGAACAAAGCAAGCAGTATTTTGAAGGAGATTATCTTTTATGAAGGAGAATGTCTTGTTATTCTATTTTCTATTCTATCTAAATAGCCCACTGAGCTATTTCGCTGTCCCCACTTGTATCTTTCTAATCACCCTTTATTGTATTTTGCCTCACTGAACTAAGAAATACCACAAAACATTTCAGCCTGTTTATCTGATTTATTTCACTCAACATTGTATTTCCTAGGAACATCCACTTCCCTACAATATATCAAATGTGTAATTAGTTATAGCCAAGTAGCATTTCCTTATATATATAGATACCACTTTTATTTTGTATTTTAGGGAAGGGTCTACAGGGTGTTCTGGGTCTCACTACTAGATCAGACTCCTAGTGATCTGCCTGTTTACAGCCTCCCAAAGTGCTGGGATTACAGGTGTGCACCACCACCATACCTAGTCTCAATTGCTGTCTCAGTGCATCCTGGAGGGGCTGGCACAGCAGGCCCAGGAGTCAAACTCTGGCCTCTGAGCCTGCTTCTAGGTGCTTTAATCTGCTGAGCTATTTGACAGGCCCATATTTTCTTATTTAATCATCTGTTGATGGGTATAAAGGCTGTCTCAAGGATTTTTCTATTATGAATTGTGCTGCTATTAAATTGGTTTATATGCATTAGTATGGTATAATGTTATAGTTTGTGTCTAGGTGTCTGCCCAAAGCCTCATGTCATCACAGTGGGTGGGCTTTTTAAAGGCAGCTGAATCTAGGGACGTGATTGGTTCATTGTCTAGCACTAGGATTGGGGTGGGGGTGTTGCACTCGCCCTAGGGAGGATAGCCTGCATACAATATAAGGGAGGAAAAGATGCTTGCGCCCCCTTTTGTTCTTGCTGCTTTTGCTGTCTTTCACCACTGCTGTGAACAGTTGGTTGCCCTCTACCAAGTCACCCTGCCTTGACGCAAGCTGATCATAGCTGAAACTTCTACAGACTGGGAGCTAAATAAACTTTCCTTCCCTTAATTCTAGAGGTTGGGTATTTTGTCTCAGTAATAAGAACAGTAACTAAGACATAAGACTTAAGCTGTGTGGGGAAGATGCCTAGCAGGGAGATAGCTGGATTGTATGGAATTTCCAATTGCAATTCTTGGAGGAATCTCCATACCTGTTTCCATAATGGGTGTCCTAGTTTGAATTCCCACCAGCAATGCAGGAGGGTTCCTTTTTCACCACATCCACATCAGCATTTGTTATTGTTTGATTTCCTAATGACTGCCAGTCTATGCAGAGTAAGGTGTAATCTTCACACTGTTTTAATTTGCATTTGTCTAACAGTCAGAGATGTTGTACATTTTATTGTCTATTTGTTGACCATGTGTTGTTCTCCCTCTGTGAAGGGCCTGTTTATTTCTCTTGTTCATTTCTGGAGTGAGTCTTACATTTTAGAGGGTCTAGTGTTTTTTTAAAGTTTTTTTTTTTTGCGTATTCTGGATATTGGTCCTCTGAAGAGTAGGTGGCAAAGTGTTTTTTCCCATTCTATAGGTTATCCATTCACTTTACTGATTGAATCTTTTGCCATAGAGAAGCTTTTTATCTTTCGAACCACATTAGTGTTTCTTGCTGCTACTTCTTTTTTTCATGGAACCGGGGATTGAATTCAGGTCCTTATGTTTGCCAGGCAAGCGCTTATTCTACTAAGCTATCTCCCCAACCCCTCTTACTGCTACTTCTTAAGCCAGAGATTTATTAAAGAAACTTTAGAGTCACTTCTTCCTCCAGTTGCTCCTGAAATTTGATCTCTTTGCCTCTGATGCAAGAGAATAAAGGGAAAAAGAAGAAAAAGAGAAGGGGACCAACTCTAAGAAGAGAGGAACGATGAGAAGGGCCAGGAAAGGAGGGAAACGGAAGGGGAAAGTCAGAGGAAATGTCAACTGGCGTTTAGCAGTTGCTCAATAAATGCTTGCTAGAGACAGAGCTTCCAACCAAAGCACCTGCTTAGGCAGATGCAGGGACTGGGGGTTCAATCCTTGGCTGTGCCAGCCTCGCCTGCAGGGTGCATTGAGATGGCGATTGAAACTGGGTGTGGTGGCGCATGCCTGTAATCCCAGCACTTGAGAGACTATAAACAAGAGAGAATCACTATGAGTCCAATCTATGTAGTAAGACCATGTACACTCTGTAGACCCTGTACTAAATATGGGAAGAAAAAAAAAAAAAAAAAAGACTGAGCTTCCAGTAGCATGTGTGGTCTCTGAATTTCTTTCTTTCTCTTCTTCTTCTTTTTTTTTTTTTTGTGGGGGTGTGGGTTGTGACCAGCTCAGCCCACCCTGGGGCAGGTCTGGAGCAGCATGTGATGCAAAGGATTGAACTGCAATCCCTGTGCCTTGCCTAAGCTTGCCTAAGCAAGCACTTTAGACCACTGAGCTATCTTGCCAGCCCCTGCTCTCTGAATTTCAATTGAACTGCACCTTTGTTAACAATAATTATGACCTCTGAGTGTACTTTTTGAAAGAAGAATACAAAAAATAGCAATCTTCAATGCTGCTAAAGATCTCTGAAGAAAAAATCAAAATACTTCTGCAGTATGAAAGTGTAAAGGCCACATAAAAACAATCATCATAACAATAAATATTGTAAAGTATGGGAAAAGTTAGCGGGAATGACTTTGAGATTTATTTCTTTTTGAAAACTGAATAGTTTTAGGGTCAGCAAGATAGCTCAGGAGTCTAAAGAGCCTGCTTAGTCATGCTTAGGCAAGCGCAGGGATGGCAGTTCGATCCCCGGCACCACCACACAATGCGCCAGCCCCACCCCTAGGGTGAACTGAATAGGCCACCAAAAAAAGAAAACACTTTTACCTTTCGGGGATGGTTTGAAGAGGCTCATCTGAGAGCAGGACACAGATGTGTCAGGCTTTGTTTCTTTAGGTGAAAGAAAAGACACACTATGAGTAATAGTCAGGGAAAGGAAAATCCAATGAGAGCTTCTTGGTGTGCAAGGCTAACATGCAAAGATTCCATGTGCCACCTGCCAGATCACCAGACTGGTGCTGTTCTGGTAATGTGCCAGCAGGTGTGACTCTGGGCAAGCTGGGGAAATGAATGGCTATGTCACTGACCTTGTCACTGTTCTTTAATGCCAGGAATCACCACGGTGCTGACCATGTCCACAATCATCACTGGTGTGAGTGCCTCCATGCCCCAGGTGTCCTACGTCAAGGCCGTGGACATATACTTGTGGGTCAGCTCCCTATTCGTGTTTCTGTCAGTCATTGAGTATGCAGCTGTGAATTATCTCACCACAGTGGAAGAGCAGGAGCGATGCAAGGAGAAAGGCAAGGTACTGCTTTTCTTTGACTCTGAGGTCTCTCTTGGAGTGTGACAGTTTCTGTGCTCTTCTCTAACCCCCTCCTGATGATGCTACAAGCTTTTGTATTAAGCCCATGTGCTTCGGCAAGATGCAAGTTTCCAGGATGGTGACTGTCACATGGAACTTTAATGCTGGTGTCCTCAGCATCCTCACTCATACCTTCTTGGGAGTTTTGGGTTTGAAGGGTTACTCTCAATATGACCCTCCCCTTGCCTGTACTCCCTTGACAAGAGGGGTCAGCAGAACTTTCAAGTGTGTGATGATTATAATAATAGCTGGTATGTAATTAATGGTCATTCTATATGGGCATTATGCTAATCACCAAGCATATATTGTCTTATTTAATTCCCACAGTAAACCAACACTTTATCACCCTCATTTCACTGAAACATAATAAGCAGACAAGGTCGAACACACAAGGAGGAGTCAAGATTCGCCTCTAGGTCTCCTTGGCCCGAAGGGTGGGCTCTCAACCAGCAAATGCTTTTTCTCAGGATTTATTTTCCACTTTTTCTCACTCAGAAAGGGGAAGAACAAAAAGCGAGGTTCTTCTCCCCACCATGCCCGAGAATTAAGGTGCCCTGTGGGCTCTCAGTGTTAACATATTTTCATGGCATTGCTTAATAGGAGGACCTTGTTCTCTGTCTGCTTCATTTTGCAAAGACTGCAGGCACCAGCCCCACTTCTAGTGTACTTCAAGAACCCAAATGATTAACACTCATTCATCGGTTAACCTACATTGGAGAGGCTGTGTGTATATAATTTTAGTGCAGTATAGTTCACATTGGTTTAATAAATTCTTACCCTCCCAGAACATTAATATATTTTAATTTCTAGAGATAGCCTTCATGTTTCATAGTGCTTTTATGTCCTCTTCTATGTTGAAGCTTCATATCAGCCCCAAGTGTAGGTCTCGGCAAGATGATTATCTGATTCATTTTAATTAATTAATTAATTTTTTCCTATATTTAGTACAGGGTTTACAGGGTCTCACTACGTAGATCAGACATCATTGTTCTTCAAAGAATTTTTTTCCATTAATGTACTGACATTTTTATTCTGATAAAAGCAGTGGGTGGATCGGGGATAGCTCAGCAGTGTTGTATGTGTCTAGGGAAACCAGGTAATAAGACTACGTACTTTTTCTAGGATCAGACCCATAGTTGGATAATTAGTGACATTATTGGCTGCCTCAAGTTAGTTTTTCACCTTGATTGTTTTGTGTTTCATTTTTTCCATTTTCATTTTATTATGAAAAATCTCAGCAATTAAATAAAAGGACAATGTACCTCAACATATGAGACCCTGGTTAGTTCACTAACTGTACAAAATAGTTTTCAAGTATTCTGAATTTAGTTAAATACTAAGTTTTTAAATTGTTATGATCTAAATACAGACTTTGACAGAATTTACTCTAACTCTAAAGCCTCTCATTTGAATTCTGAAAGTTTTTTTTTTGGGGGCTGGCTCCAGCTGCCTTTCTGGTGGGTCTGGGGATAGAACTGCCGACCCTGATACCTGACTGGGATTGCAGGTACCAGGGCTTAAACCGCTGAGCTATCCCAAAAGCCCCCCGACAGAGTGTTTTTTGCTTGCTTGTTTGTTTGTTTTTGTGCAACCGAGGATTGAACTTAGGCCTTTGCTTGCCAGGCAAGTGATTATTCTACTGAGCTATCTCTCCAGCCCCTGAATTCTGAATAGTTACATCTAGAGCACTCTTTCCACATTTGCTCACTATGTAGCTTCCCTGTAGATCAAGAAATGATTTGTTTTCACAAAAAGCAATTAATAATAACTGGTTCCTACACACTGCTCTCCACTAAGAAGAACACCAATCTCACCCAGAGAAAAGCTTAAAGCAAAAATTTTGGTTTAGTCTCAGTCAAGCACTTGAGCCAAAAACCACTGGTAATGTGATGCTTCAGAAAAATAAGTAAATTTCATGTAGCATTACTTACAGATAATCTTAAGCCAAAATAAGGTCTCGCTATTCTCATTTTTTTTTTTTTGGTGGGACCGGGGTTCAAACTCATGACCTTGCACTTGCCAGGTAGGCACTTGTGCCATGGAGCTATCTCCCTGGCCCCTGCTATTCTCATTTTTATAAAACAGATAAAATCATTCCCTTACAATCCCTAGCTTGAGTATACAAAGATTACAAGATGCAGTTATTCTTTTTTGAGCTAAAACCACATGGCTATTTTCTCCCCATGGAAGAAAAATAAATTGAAATACAAAGCCAATTGGCTTACATTGATGTTCCAGTAAATTATATTCAACTTCAACTCACAAACTTTCAACAAATAATTCATACTACATAAAAATAAAGATGATAACATGCATCCACTATAACAGTCTGTCAGAGTGGGGCTAAATTAGAAAACTGACTAATAATTGCATAACTTTTACTTTGATGATGCTCAAATACCTTTATGGAAATAAGCTAAAATTAATTACTATATTAAGATCCATACTTGATGCTTTTTATTTATGATTAAATTGAATTTCAGTCAGACGCTGAAGGCAAAACCAAAATTCCATTAAGAAGCAAAACATTTTCAGTATTTATAAAAGCTCTTTTTAAATTTTTATTTCTTTTCTCGTTTGTTTTTAGGGAAGGGTCTATAGTTTGTTCAGGGTCTTGCTACTAGATCAGACTCATAGCAATCCTGTTTACAGTCTCCCAAGAGCTGGGATTACAGGCGCACACCACCATGCCCAGTCTTTGATTTCTATCTTTACTGTAATTCTTATTCATAAAGTTATATTCTTGACCTACTCTAAAAAATCTTTTTGACAGGTTTCTGGAATGTACAATATTGATGCAGTTCAAGCCATGGCCTTCGATGGTTGTTACCATGACAGCGAGACTGACATGGACCAGACTTCCTTTTCTCTCTACTCTGAAGAGGACTCTGCCCGACGAAAAGCCACTGGTAGCCCCAGCACAGATTCATCTCAGACAAAGAGAAAAAAATCCCTGGGAGGAAACATTGGTAGAATCATCCTGGAAAATAACCATTCTATTGACACCTATTCCAGAATTTTATTTCCCATTGTGTACATAATCTTTAACTTGCTTTACTGGGGCATATATGTATGAAGAACTCTCTCTCTTTCTCTCTCTCCTCTTGCTCTCTCACTCTCTCACTCTCTCCCTGCTCTCACCCTTGCTCTCGCCCTCACTCTCTCCCACTCTCCCTCTGTCTCCTCTTATCAACACTGGCATAATGAAGCACATGCTAGGCAAAGTGCATTGTGTGAGCCACATCCACTAGCCTGAAGAATTCTCATGTATAAAAACTTACATTGGAATCCTTGAATATAAATTGTACAGTACAGTTTGAACTTGGAGAGACTCACTCACACCTCTTGATCTATTGGAGATTTGAGAGCTGACTGATTTAAATCTAGAAAAGTTTTCAAAGCCCTAGGAGAACTTGACTCCATAAATGATAGTTAAAAGCATGTGTATTATGGAGAAAAAAAAAGTTTCCCTTGGAAGAGCTTTCCTAAAATAAAATTTTAAAGAGAATTAAAAATAGTTAAGAAAACATTAGAAATGATTGAAAACTTCACTAAACAATATAATAAGAATTTAACAATGGTTGTTATATTGCATATTGCTGTGTTCAAATTAGTTGTTTAGATTATCAGATATAAGCACGCAAAATTGGTTAAAAATCATAGGAAATTAAAAAGGAGAAGAAAAAAATATTAAGTGTTAACTGCTTCTTTCAATAGATGAGCAGAAATCAGCAGTGCGACTATCCAAGCTATCCTGCACATGTGCATACTTTTCCCCTTCTTTCTTTCATCCTTTTCCTCATCCCAGTTGTTCCTAGCCTTTGAACAGATTCTTTGCCTTTCACAGTATCTATTGTACCTTTCAGATTTTATGCACTCTTCCAGGTTCTCACATCTGAGACAATATGATGTTTGCACATGCAGGTCTGATTTATTTCACTTATGAGTATGATCTCTAGTTGCATCAAAATGGATCAAAGATTTAAATATTTAAAAAATCACTAAATCTGCTGGAGGAGAAGGTAGATAGAAAGCTTAATGGCAGGGGTAGAGAGTTCATGAACAAAAACTACGCTGAACGGAAAATATTTCAAGGAATCAACAACTAGGATCTCATCTTCGTAAAAAGTTTCTGCACATCAAAATAAATCACCAACAGAGTGAAAAAAAACAAAAACCTACAAGTTGGGAGAAAAATTTAGCCAACTTTCCCTCAAAGACCTTTTATCTACAACATATAAAGAATTAAAGGGGCCGGCAAGATAGCTCAGTGATCTAAAACGCCTGCTTAGGCAAGCTTAGGCAACCACAGGGACCTCGGTTCTATCCCCAGCACCACATGCTACACCAGCCCCACCCTCAGGGCAGGCTGAGCCAGCCATAACATACATAAATAAAATTTTAAAAAATAATTTAAAAAATCAAGCCTCCAAAATTCAAAAACCCAATCGAAAAATGAGCATCTGAAATGAATATACACTTCTCAGATGAATAAATACAAATGGGGGCTGGAGAGATAGCTCACCAGACTAAAGCACCTGTTTAGGCAAGCACAGGGTCCACAGTCTGATCCCCAGCACCACATGTGGCACCAGCCCCCAGCCCATCCTCCCAGGGCAGGCTGAACCAGCCAGGGAGTCCAGGTGTGGTGGTGCACACCTGTAATCCTAGCACTGGGGAGACTGAAAACAGGAGGATCACTAGCAGTCCCAGCTGCATAGTGAGACCCTATAACAACCAAATGCATTAAAAAAAAAGTACAAATAGAAGTGCTTTTAAACTACTTCATCTGGGCCTTTCTTGTCTCTTAATGAAAATGTTCTTTCTTTAAGTAAGGAATAAAATTGGACTATGCCATTAATTCAGGATAATTAATTTTTTAATGTCAGCCATGGTGTCAGACTACCTAACAAATTATCCTTCTAGAGAAGAATACCTAGATCAAGATGGTGTCATGCTCCTCACTGATAGTCTTATCAAGGGCCTCCTTTTTTCTCCAATCAAACCTTTTGTCTAACTTTTTTAAGTTTCATATATTATTTAGTCCAAGAAGGGAACATATTTAAATTTCACTCAAAGTTCTCTCAATATGTATTAATTCATATTTCAATCATCAACAATGTTAATCTAGTATATTTGAGATAAGTGATAGCTCAAATTGCTATTGGCTATCACACCTTCTCTGTGTTTATAATTGATGTAAAAATAAAGAAATTTCAAGGGCTGGGGATATAGTTCAGTGACACAGTGCCTACCTGGCAAGCATGAGGTTCTGAGTTCAATTCCTGGTACAAAAGAAAAAAGAAAAAAGAAATCAACTTCAATTAAGACACTATTAGGTGTTATATACTTAAAAATTGAATATAAAAAACCCATTTCTTCCACCCCTGAGTGCACAATCTACCAGGAATAGTGAACTGGTCTGGCCAATAAATCAATGTGAAGGGTGTTAACCTGGAGATATGTACACTATTCTGTGTAAATTTCAAAAAGGGTTTACAATAAGAGAGTAAAAACCATCCACCAGTATTGACTCTCAATGTATAAACAACTGAATATGCTGTCATAAATTGTACTGAGTGAAAAAATTGAACGATGTCTATCTATCCCAGAATAATCTTTATTAATTTTGGTTGAATCAAATAAATCAGGTCAAATAGATATTAAATAATTGGTTGTTAAGTAGAAAACCCTCCAAAGATCAGCATTTATTTTGCAATGGCCAGCTTGCATGGTTTTGTATTAAGTATTTTATGAAAAAGATATAATTAAAAATTTGATAGAAGTATGAAATTTTCCATTTTTCATTTCTTATTTTTATTGTTAGGATGGAATTAAGAGAAATTTTAATGGTGTGTTACTTTCAGTATATTTCCTTTTATTTAGCCATAAAATAAATAAAAAGATTTGATTTATTACTTTATGCTGGTGAAGAAACAAACAACATGCTTCTTGTTGACTGTTAACACATGCTGGTCCTGCCCCCAGGGCAGACTGAGACAGCAACTGAGACTGGGCATGGGGGTGTGCACCTGTAACCCCATCACTTGGGGGGCTGAAAACAGGAGGATCAGTACGAGTACAATTTACATAGTGAGATCCTGTAGACCCTGTAGATTATGTACTAAATACAAAAAAACAAAAACAAAAAACAACAACAACAAAGAAAAACATTGGTTTGGGTTCTTCGTTGCAAATTACATGGGGTTCTAGCA
>PVKN010015119.1:0-18692 GCA_004027915.1 Capromys pilorides
GTCATGTGGTTGGGTAACTTTGAACTTTCTTTTGTTCACTTAATAATGCAGCTCTACTGTTCCATTAAATAAATGAATCTCAAAGCTTCCTTTTCTTTTGTTTGAACATTTATTACTGATGTTTCAGACTATGTTGTCGCAAGCCTGCGTATCTACCTCTGTAAGTTTCACACACATTTCTAGATCCTTGACAGACATATCATGCCATAGGAAAGATGTGCTCAGTTTGAGGATCAGTTTGAGACCTCAGAGAATAACTAGGGACCAAGAGTGGACTGGACATGCAGTTGACTTATCTTGGACAAGACCTCTAAAAGATATTCTGGGAAGGAGCAGACTGTAGGCAGGATGGAGTGCATGTCTGACCCCTGTGCAATAAGAGAGGCTCAAGGGTGGGTTGGATCAGAGGACTCTCCCAGCACCGTTCTGAGGAAATACTCAGCAGGCAGTGGGGCTGCCTGAACAACGAGAGGAGCTCAGCATCAAGTTTTTCTGAAGAAGGTCTCAGCCTCGCACATGAACAGCAGCTGTGAATTGTGCTTTTCTCTTGCTCAGAGGGCCTGAGAAGGGCTCAGGCAGCCGGATGTCTCACCTGAGGCCAGGCCCAGGGTCTCCTAGCATTGTGCCCAAGCTACTTGGACCTTAATGTTCACGTTAGAATGAAGGCCCTCTCTTTCTTGCTTTGGGGACATGCTATGTATCAAATAATTATTTGGTCATTTTATCATATATTCTTAATGAGTTTCTATTTTCTCAATCCTCTATCTTGTCAGAATCAGAAAGCCATCATGTTCTTCATCTGTAAAATAAAAGGATGGAATCAGTTCACTCAGGCTACTTTCTGCTCCATTAATCTGATTCTAGTTTATGTTTTAAAAACAAGTTTTACCATAGCAAATGGACAGGTCAATAATATTTTGGGGAGTGGTACAGTCAAAGTAAATCTAAAGAGAAGCGAAAAACCTGGAAATACAAGCCTGGAAAGAAAGGTAGGAGCAATATGAACTGAGACTGCATTTGACAAAGTAGTGATGTCAGAGAAGTAATCAGAGAAACAGTACAGAAACCATACTTTTAGCGGCATCTCTGGGCTAGGCCTTCACGGTTTATTCATTTTGGTGTCTCAGGGTCTTAGTAGACCAGTTAGGACACAAGAATATGACGTTAATGTGCATATTGGCTATATTGTCAATTTCTGCTGTTTTTTTCATTTTTTGAATTTCCTTTTCCCTTTATTTATTTGTTTGTTTAGCGCAGGTTCTTACTCAGTAGCTTGGATTCATTGTGATCCTCCTGTCTCAGCCTCCCCAGTGCTAGGGCTATAAGCATGTGCCATCACACCCAGTTTCAATAGCCAGCACAGCCCTACCAGGGGTCTGGGGCAGGCACAGCATGTGGTGCCAGGGATGGAACCCAGGTCCTTGCACTTGCCAGGCGGGCACTTGAACTGCCAAGCCGTCTCCTCATTCTTCTGTTGGCATTTTGAAAGAAGTAGTTAATGCTTAATTTTTTTCTTTTTATTCTTCCCTTTTGAATTTCTTACAACTTTTTTTTTTGTCATTGTTTTGTTTTTGTTTTCTTTAAATAAATCTCACACATTTATATCTGGTAGACTAAGCAACTAATTTGAAGATAGCATTGTGTAATATAGCAACCTTTATTGAATTCCTGTTACTTTGTTTAGTGAAATTTTGCATCATTTCTAATGCTGTTTTTTTTTCTATTACTATTTTGTATTCCTTTTAAAAAACCAAACTATTAATATGCAGAAAGTTAAACTTCCTTGATAAGAGCCAACACTATTGTATGTATGCATGTATGTATGTATGTATGTATGTATATGTATGTATTTTTGTATTTAGTACAGGATCTATAGGATCTCATTACGTAGATTGGACTCAGAGTGATCCGCTTATGTTCAGCCTCCCAAGAGCTGGGATTGTAGGTGTGTGCCACCATGCCCAGCCTCAATTGCCATCTTAGTGCACCCCGGGAGGTGGGGCGGGCCTTGCACACTGGGGATCGAACCCTGGCCACTGCATCTGGCTAAGCAGTATTATTTGTGTTTAGTGTCTTGTACTTTATATCCTAATGGACTATATAGGCAGGAAGAATGCAATTTAGCTTATATGCAGTTTATCTTGCTATAGAAATATGGAAAGAGCATTAGCTCAGCGGACAGGGTTCAATCCCCAGCACCACATGCCCCATTGCCTCGCCCCTGGGTGCACTGAGCTGACCACTGAAGCCAGGTGTGGTAACTCATGCCTGTAATCCCAGCACTGGGGATGATGAAAACATCACTACGAGATCTGAGCTGCACAGAAAGAGCCCGTACCGCATATATTTAAAAAGAAAAAGGAGGAGAATTAGGGCTTAAGTGGAATGACTAGTATGATAGAATTCTCCTGACAAGGTTATTGAAGTGTAGACAAATCTTTGATATCTTTGGGGAGAAGTACGGTAGAATGCTCAAACTGACTAATAACACAATAACTTATGGATCTTTCCATATGGCTGGTCATTTTCTGACAGGAACATTTTCCTGTCATTTTCTGACAACAGACAGTAATGTTGCTGGAAAAGAGGTTAGTAATCCCAAGACTTAGGCACTTAATGTGCAAAATTCATAATGTCTTTCACAGCAGAAGTCCTAGAGGTCCATTTGGGTTTCTTGACGTCTGCAACTCTCTCTTGTTCAACAGCTCTGTGTTAAAAACTTCACCTCCTTTTGTGTAGCCAGAGCTCAGAGCCAGTGCTTCCATGCCTGTACTGCGTTTGCAAGGGCAAGCTTGGCTAGTCCCTGGGGCCTGAGCCTTCATGTCATTGTAAGTCTGCTGGCTATCACTGAAGCAGGCGATCTCTTTTTCCATTGTATTCACATGATTTTGAGCGTGCTGATTTAAGGTTCTGGTTTTTCCGATTCCTGCCTAGCATTTGTGAATTCAACTTCCATTTTCAGGTTTCCGAAGGCCACTGGAGGGTTGACGGAACGCCTTTAATTATAACTTAAAGTATAGGCCATTGTCTTTCACGAAGCTAACAATTATCTGGAGCATATTATTAGAGAGTGAGTTATAGATGTCTGCGTGGTTTGTGAAACACCCATCAAAGTAAGTGAGGGAGAAAGGAGGGATGCTAGATTGGAATAATGAAGCTTGAAAACAAGTTTGATTATGTCTGGAGTTTATATGGTAATGAGTCCCCATTCTCAGGCATTAGGATTTTTTGTAAAACTTCTTGTAGTCTCTTCGGCTTGCTGTTATCCAACAAAGGAGATGCTGGCACTGTTTTCATTAACTTTTAAAATACAAACATCGAGCCCTAGTGCGGCCGGCCGTTTACAATGCTTTTGGAGACTTCATTTGACGTAATTCTTAGACTTTAGATGATAACGTTCCCTTGAGGATAGCCACCAAGAGGAGATAGCAGTTTTCCGGAAATGACAGACATACTTTAGAAGTAACAATGTTGAATTGCATTGCAACCCGTATGTATGTATGTATGTATGTATGTATGCATGCATGTATGTATGTATGTGTGTGTATGTATGTATATATTTATTTTTGCTCAATAATCTGAACTAAAAAGTCCATCATATCATCAAATGACTAGAATGTCGGAGCAATTTTTCAGTATTGAGGCATTTTTTCAAGTGTTTTAAAAATTTGAGTAAGTAAATACTCATAAAAATTATGCTTGAGAATAAATATATTGATTTAAGAATCAAGACCAGTATGTTTCCAGGCCGTGCTAGTTCTTCATTCCTCATGCTTAGGTGTCCGTATACCCCAAGGACGACAATGAGGCAGGCACAAAGGCGAGAAGGTATAGCTGTAGGAAGGTATGGTTTTTATTGTGACTTTCATTTATTAGTTCTATAATCTTTTCTTTTTTTTCAGTTGTATGAATTTCCACTGCGTATTTCTACTGAGGAACCAACCACAAATGCCTGTCTTCGTGATGCTAAAAGGCTAAAGTGCACGCTACTCCATCCAGAGAAACTAAGTTAAGCGAAGTCAACCAATACCTCAGGGAAGTCAGAATTTTAATAGAAAAGCTATATTGACCTCTTTTTCTCTTTTTTGTAATTTAAGGTATTTGATTGTTGCAGGGTCTCACTGTGGAGCTTGGACTCATGATAAACCTCCTGCTTTCAGCCTCCCCAGTGCTGGGATTACAGGCATGTACCACTACACTCCCAGAGGACTCTGGTCAGCTCAGCCTGCCCTGAGGGCGGGGCTGGCACAACATGCAGTGCTGGGAATGGAACTGTGGACCTTGAGCTTGCCTAAGCTTGCCTAAGCAGGCGCGTTAGTCCTCTGGGCTATCTCACCATCCCCTAGTTGTATAATCTTGAGTAAGATCTTGGTTTATTTATCAGATAGTAAAAAAATAGTGATAACTCAATAGGATTTTTAGAAAAAAATGTGTGAAATGATTTTGTGTGTGTGTGTGTGTGTGTGTGTGTGTGTGTGTGTGTGCAGGGTCTCACTACACAGCTCGGACTAGAATTGATCCTCCAGATTTCTGCTTCCCTTGTGCTAGGATTACAGGCATGCACCACCACACCTGGACTCCAGCACCAGCTCAGCACGCGAGAGGGGGGGGGAAGGGGGCAGGTGTGGCATATGATGCCAGGGATCGAATCCTGGTCCCTGAGCTTACCTAAGCAAGCTCTTGGTCTGCTGAGCTGTATCACCAACCCTGAGTTGATGTTTGTAAAATGCCTGCCATTCTAGACACTGAAAACATCTTGGCCATTTTATCTAAAGTGCTGAGTGGGGCTTTCTTCATATCATTCTTTTAGAAGGTAAGTAGTTTAAAAAACATCCTGGTAGGTTTGTGATAATTTAAGTCACTTAAATGGCCCACATTTCCCCAGATTGTTAATATAATAGCTTCCTATCTGTATTTTTGTTTAAAATTCTTGGGTATGGTAAGAACATGCATGGTTCTGCATAATTTTACACTTCATAGAGTACTCCAGGTCTGCAGCTGGTCTTGTACTTTGAATCACGTGTGTACAGTAGGCCTTGCTTAAAAGTAACAGCAACTTCGCTAAACTGAAGTGCATTTTTTAGGTCAATATAGCTTTTCTATTAAAATCGTGACTTCCCTGAGGTGTTGGTTGACTTTGCTTACCTTGGTTTCTCTGGGTGGAATAGTATTGTGAGGACGGGCATTTGTTGCTGGCTCCTCAATAGAAATACGCAGTGGAAATCCATACAACTGCTAGCTCAAATGTGGCTTCATTTGTTTAGTTGCAGGCTGGTGAGTGTGGGAGAGGAGGAACAACGCCGCTCGCCTGCAGGCCCTCACCCAACCTTTTGTGCTACCGCTCCATCATCTCTCCCCTCCTTCTGCGTCTTTGCCTGATGGGGCCACGCCTGTAGTAGAGGCCCAAGCGCATTTTGGTACACTAGGAACTGAGAGGCATTCGGGAGCAGCTGGAGCAAGTGGCTTTCCCATCCCCAGCTTATTATTATTATTATTATTATTATTATTATTATTATTATTATTATTATTATAGCTGGCTCAGCCTGCCTGGGGGTGGGGCTGGTGCAGCATGTGGTGCTGGGGGATCCAACAGTGGTCCCTGTGGCTGCCTAAACTTGCCTAAGCAGGCGCTTTAGATTGCTGAGCCGTCTTGCCGCCCTCCTCAGCTTTTTTTAAAATAGTGATTTTAAATTACAAAACAGAGACGGCATCTGTGACAAAGATGCCTTCCTACCTAGCATGAGCGTACGTTCTCTGAGTACTTGCTGGGTGCCAGCCACAATGTGCTTTGCAGGATTTTCTGTAGCTCTTAGAGCACCCTTGCTACAGACTGATTTGTGCCCCTCAAATTCTGTTCCCTAAGGTTGAATTTGGAGAAAAGGCATTTAGAGAAGTGTTTAAGGATAAATGAGGTCGTGAGGGTGGGGCCTTGATCAGATGGGGTTAGCATCCTTACGACTGGAGACTCAGTGGCCTCTGTGCCACGTGAGGACACAGGAAGAAGGCGGTCACCTGCAAGCCAGCTGGCAGAACTTCATGTGGCACTGACCCTGTCGGGGCTCGATTTTCAACTTCGCATCAAAACTTCAGAGCATTTAGAACTGGGAGAAGCATTTCTGTCCTTCTAGCCACCCAGCCTATGACACTTCGTTGGGACAGCTTGAGCTGATGAACACAAGCCTTCATTAGATCCTTCATTACAGATGAGGAACCAGTGTTAGAGAGCAAATTACAGAGCACTGGCTGTGGGGCTGGGTGTTGCTCAGTGCTGGAGTACAGCAGGCACAAAGTCTTGGGTTTGAGCCCCAGCACCATGAGAAAGAAAAACATAACTTGGACAGTATTTTATCCCTAGTTGAATCCCTGTGTTTTCTGGCTCATGATGAGATTTGGGGGCATTATTTTGTAAATTTTTTTCTCTAACCACATGTTTCCTTCCATCTTCCTTCCTACTTTTTTTTTTTTCTGTTTCAATAAAACTTTATTTACAGAAGCAGATGTTGAGCTGGCCTTGACCAACAGGTTCCTTTTTGTCAATCCATGATGTAAAGGAAAGAGAAGATTCTCGTTTCTGTAGTAACTTGAAAATGGACAAGAGGGAATTCTTATTTTTCCCAAACAGATGTTTTACAAGTGGACTTGGCTTCTCAAAATGTTTTAATTAATTAATTAGCTAATTAATTAATTAATTTTGTGGGACCGAGGTTCAAACTCACGACCTTGCACTTGCCAAGCAGGCACTTACGCCACAGAGCTATCTCCCCAGCTCCATATCTATATATATCTATATATATCTATATCTATCTATCTATCTATCTATCAATCATCTATCTGTCTGTCTGTCTATCTATCTGTCTCTATATCTATCTATCTATCTATCTATCTATCTATCTATCTATCTATCATCTATCTGTCTGTCTGTCTGTCTATCTATCTGTCTCTATATCTATCTGTCTGTCTGTCTATCTATCTATCTATCTATCTATCTATCTATCTATCTATCTATCTTATGGCCGGCTCAGCCTGGGCTGGGTGTGGGGCTGGCACAGCATGTGGTACCCGGGATGGAACCTCTGTCCATTGGTGCGGTTGCCTAAGCTTGCCTAAGCTTGCGCTTTAGATCACTGAACCATCTCGCCAGCCCCATTCCTTCCTATTTTGTAGCCTTTTGAAAAGAGCTTTTCTCGTTCTCAGCACTCTTCGTTTGCTTCCTTCAGAACCCTACGCCCCAGCCCCAAGCAGGCGCTTGGCTATTGTCTGCGCGCTCTCTCACGACGTTTTCTGCAAGTGGATTCCTCTCCCACACTCTGTTTCTCCCTCTTACCCAGCGTATCTTCCCTATCCTACTCCGGGGCCGGTTGCTCAGTGTTTCCCCTTGGATAAACAGCCTCCGAAAGGCACTTTCCTTTTTCCACTTTGGTAAAGTTTCTGTTGATAAGAAGGCAAGGAGCAAGGAGAAAACTGGGTAGCGAATTTGTCATTTTTCAAAGTCAAGACTTAGTGATGCAACTCCAGGTACTACACAGTTGATAAAGAATTTAAAGATGATTTATTTTGTGTTATTTTTTTAAAAAGAGCATCTTACCTGTTTTTCAGCTATGTTAATTATGAAGTATTCTTCCGAATTTCTTATTTTCTAACTGTGGGGGTGTAAATGTCTCTGTAACTTAATGAACTGCCAATACCAAGGCCCACAGCAATAAACAATAGACACACTGACTACCCAGGGCCTCTCAATTGTTTGCATTACTCATCTCTCTCATGTAAGAGGAAAATAAAGGTATTCCCCACAGAGCTTCCATTTTGCCAATTTTCTGAGTCACCCTGCTCCCCAACTCTCTTGCCTAAACCTGTAATAGATCATTAGGTCTTAGAGATACAACTTTGTGAACACCATACCTCTTGCAGTCAGTCTTCTTGTTCCCAGCCCTCTGTTGTGATTTTAGGTCATTTTTTTTTTCCAGATATGCTGTCATATTCCCTTCCAACACTTCCATGACGTTCCCTTGAGCACAGGATGACAGATACACAGAGCGGGGCACACACTGCGCTACAGGCTCCAGAGTTTAGCTGTGAATTCCATCTTAAACTCTTCATCTGTCTTTTCTCCAGCCTGATCCTCTGCTTGGGAATTTGGAACAGGCGATCTGTTCTCCTTGTATGCACACCCTCTGTGAGATGTTGGGGATGCACTGGTGATCAAACTGTACAGCGTATCATCCTCCCCAAACATGCAGTCTACAGAGAATACAGATAAATCCGTAAGAGGTGACACTTCAGACAGAGAACTACTCAGAGAAAGAGAGCATGAGTCACAAACAGAAAACTGTAAATACTTCACTGTGGCCCGAGCGGACATCCCTGGGAGAGCTGTGTTGGAAGAAGATGTTCAAGAGAACAACGTCTTTACCATTGAATGTGAGTATGAGGCCTGTCCTGAGGTGCCCATCTTCTCCTGCGCCAGCTTCTAGCACAGCCAGTTTCCCTGGTGTACTCTGAGATGCAGCCCCAGAGGCATGACTACGATTTTTGTGTCACAAGGTTAGTGGAGTCCTAGAGAAAGAGAGACTTCCTGCTGCTCTTTGAGGGCGGTGCCATTTTTTTCCTCCGGATTTCTTGGTTGTATAAGTCTGCATGAAAGTAGCCTGAAACACCCAGATGGCGATGGTAGAAGGCAGATAGATGGCCCAGAAAGTTTAAAATCAATACAAACCAAAACAACACAGAGTTCCTCAAACCTAAGTCCGAGGTGCTTCATGCTTTCTTTGCTCTGGGTGTGAGGCTGGACTCACGTAGAGGCATCCTCTGGAAGCTTCTTTGTGTGCCTTGAGACTTTCTCTTCAAAGCAGGGTACTCTTCCCATTGTGCTCCATTTGCTTCCTCTGCTCAGCCTGGAGCAGAGGGTACCGGGAGCAAACACTTAAGGCTGATTCGCTGTGAGGACAGAATACACCTCAGTGCATATCCCATCTCTGGGGTTGCAAGGGACTTTGACTTTGCCTGTAGGCAAACTGTACCTTTAATTATTGCTTTTGTTTAGATTATAGATTGTTTTAGTTACTCTTCTCTCATTGCTGGGACAAACACCCGACACTCAAAATAAAGGAAAGAAAGGTTTATTTAGCTCACAGTTACTGGAGATTTCAGTCCATACTCAGCTGGCTCCAAGGCGGGGGGCTCATGACAGAAAACAACCTTTCATGGTGGTAGCTGAGAGCAAGAGAGCAGGGAGAGCTAGCAGCAGCTCAAGCAGCTAACTTCTCTTCCTTCCTTACATTGAAATGCAAATTGCCTGCCCCAGGGCAGGTGCAGCACCCATTTCCACAATAATCAGTTACAAATTCCAGAAGTTGCCCCATGACTGCATGAGGCTTTGGGGGGGACACCTATACACAAACCATAGCATAGGTGAACTTTTCTATTTTTCTTTTTTTTTTTTTTTTTTTTTTTTTTGTATTTTAGGTAATGGTCTTCAAGATGTTCAGGGTCTCACTACAAGAGCAGACTCATCCTGATCCACCTGTTTTCAGCTTTCCAAGAGCTAGGATTACAGGCATGTGCCACTGCACCCAGTCTCAACTGCTGTTTTAGCGCCCTGGGGGCGGGGCCGGCACAGCAGGCCTGGGAGTTGAAACCCTGGCCCCTGTGCCTGCTTGTAGGCACTTTAATCCACTGAGCTATTTGGCCGGGCCTTTTTTTCTGCTTCTTACTTCAAAGATTAGTCTTTATAATTTCATAGATATAGTTGTAGGGCAACCAAAAATCACGTCCAGGGCAGAAACAGTTTTGCGATGCACAGTGTGTGACTAGGTTAGTGATCAGCAAGATTAAGGGGGAGCATTTTACCCCCTCAATATAAATTCAAAGAAATCCCCAGATGTGACCTTCCTAATTTTTGTTTTTTCTTTAGACTCTTATCACCTCGTCAATTGTATTAGTTACCTATAGCCATGTACAACTTTCTTCAACAGCTAGTGAGTTCAAATGCTGACCATTTATCGTCTCGGGCTTTTGAAGTCATAGATGAGAGTGACGTCACTGGGTCTGCTGGCTTGGAGTGTCTCCTGGTGCACTGAGATGACGTATTGGCAAAAGCTCTGAACATTTCAGAGTTTAACTTGAGACCAACACACTTCCAACAAAAGCTTTGATGAACTGAATATCTTGGAGATGGTTTGGGAACTGTGCTCTGTCTCACACATTCGCTTTTGAGACAGGTGTTGATGAGCAAGAGATGTTAAAGAGAGACTATTGGAGATTTATATGTATGTATGTACATATGTATATATGTATGTATGTATGTATGTATTTGGAACAGGGTCTCACAATGCAGCTCAGACTCATAGCGATTCTCCTGCCTCAGCCTCCCCAGCACTGGGATTATGGGCATGCACCACCATGCCCCATCCCTGTGGCTGGCTCAGAGCTTCCGAGGGGCTGGGCCAGGGCAGCACGGGGTGCTTGGGATTGAACCCGAGTCCTTGTGCTTGCCTAAGCAGGCACTCAGTTGTCTGAGCTACAGTTGCAACGAAACTAATTGTCTTTTTTCTTCTGGAGCTATTTCAGGATCTTCTCAGAGTCTTGCTGCAGTAATTTCTCTCTACCATATTCCCCCACTGCATGTAAAAAAATGAGGAAGGCAGGACTATCAGCTCATCTGTCGGAATCCTTTCTGTTTATACCTGCGAAGGAAACACTGATTAGAATCACAGGGCTTTTAGTATTGTTTTGCTTTTTGGAACTCTTTACAGTAGTAGCCTCTAATTCTATAAATGAGAAAAATAAGGTCCTGAGAAATTTAACTGATGCTGATGCTACACAAACAGGGAGAGCAGGGATTCCTCCACTTCCAAAGCACTGCTGCTCCCTGCTACCCCCTTGGCTCTACTTAATGTGCAAATGCTCTAGACCACCAGATTCTTATGCATCTCGAAGGGTCTCACTGTCAGCTCAGGGACAAAGGTTGTCTTCCCATCATGTGGAAGGAACCACATTCGTTTCGAAGGTGACTCTTCTATTTTCTCATACCGCATAGCACTAATTCAGCTTTCCAATAGCACTGTGCATCAGTAATTTCCCTGAGATTTAGGTCTTCCCTTTGAATGCAGGTGTCAATAAAAAAATTAAAAATAGGTTAGTAATATCTAAGGTCACCAGGGGACGATGGGGGGTGTGCGTGTGTGAAAACTACATGAAATTGACATGCTACTTGAATTTGCATTTCAAAACAGCTGGTTTACATCTATCTAGCAATCATAGAAGTTGACAGGGACTTTCTGACATGTGACACTGTCTTAGAGTAGTTATAATAGTCCAGGGACAATTCCCTTGAATTTTTAAAGTGTAGGTGCAGGAAGTAGGATCTTTATTATATCTAGATTTTAAATGTATGTGTATATATTGGTTTAAAACAATAAGTTTCTTCTCTAAGTTCTTGAAGTTCTTGTGTTTTCCAGAAGCTCTCTCCCAGACAAGGAGGGGAAGTGAAAGAGCATTACCTCTTAACTATTCCTCTATCTTCTCTGCACATTCTTTTTCTTTTCTCCTCTTTAATTAAAAAAAAATTACAGTTTTGTCTTGAACTTTCATAAACTGTAGTATTTTTGCAGGAGGAGATAATAGCCATATTAGAAGCTTTGCTTTTTTGTTTTAAATAAAAGTGATAAACCATCTTTCCCTAACAGAAATCTCAATCCAAAAATTAAAATAGAGTTAAGTATTACACATGATGTTGACATGTATGGCATTGCTTTGTGAAAACTAAATCTTTTTAAGAAGAGTAATGGGGGGGTTCAATTCTGCTGTGACAGACCCATCTTCAATGGAACTGTCAAGTGAAACTGGTATCTAGAAATTAAATAAAGACTGGTGGCTAGAGTTGTACTGATTTATGAGACAACAGAACCCTTTATGAGCATGTTATACATCCCAGGAAAGAACTTAAGCATTTTTGCATCCAGTTCACATGTATCTTCGCAAAGGCATTGCCTTACCTGTCCCCCGCCTCTTCCGTAAGACATCATTATCGTCCCTGTCTCACAGAAGAAGAGCGAACGAAACTGGGCACCAGCAAGATAGTGTGAGTGGCCCATGGCTCAACAGTCCCTGGGATTGGCTCCCAGATTTTCTGAGTCCAAATCTTATGCTTTTTTGTGTAAAGACTTTTGGGTAAATGATAAGGGTGTAAAATTTGCAAGAAACACACAAAAAGTCTTCGCTAACAAACACACAAGTGCATAAACACAAACCTGGACAAAATGAAGTGGGCCTCCTAAAAGCCAGTTCTTCCCAGCTGTTCACTATCCCTCCCTCTCACCCTGTTTTTCTCTGTCTGTGATTTTACTCTTCTCTTTTTTTCCCCCTTTAACTTGGTCTGTGTTCTATTGTCTACTCTACCTGTTGAAATGTCTAAGCATTTTTTATGATTCATCTCATATGTCATCAATCTATTTGATAATTTTTTCCTTGAATATTTTCCTCTCTAGTTTTACAGCTCCTTGAAACAATGTCATCTATACACGATATTATGCTTTATGGTGGTGGTTTATCAGATGGTGATATGTGGCAGAATCATTCATGCTCACAGCTATCCTGGGGCAGGAAAGCCAGCTTCATACCAGGAAACAAGCTTTACTTAATTTTAGTGGTGGGGGTGCCTTCTAGCATTTTGTTCAGAGGAGGGAACATGTATACCCAGGATGAATTTAAATGTTGGTGTGAGCAATTTACAGCAGGCACAAACCAGGAACTGAAGAACTTACCTTCCCTTGCCTGAGGAGCAGGATTTTAGAACGCCTTGAAATGATCAAGTGATAATTCCAGGGCACGAGAACGGGTGGCTTCGTTACAAGAGTGAATGTGGTGATTGTGGCAGGAAGGCGGGAGCAGGTTTCCACATGCTCCGTGGTGCCTCGTCTTTTCCCGCACTCTACTGGGAAGTGCCCAGTGGATCCACAGAACCCAGCACAGTAGAAGTGAAGCTGTGAAATATCACTGCGTGAATGCCTAAGACATCCCAGCTGAGTCTCGCACGATGAGAGTAAAAAAAGGGGAACACATGTCACATACAGACTGTTTGTTCTCTGATGACAGTCTCCGCACAAAGTGTTTTGAGTTTTAGCGCATGTTGCTGTGTATTTGGATGGCATATGCTTTTGTGAATTTTGTTTTGTTTCCTCCTCTCATTTGCCTTTTTTTTTTTTAAAGTTGCGTCAATGCATTGCCAAGACAAAATGAATCCACCGGCTGCCTTTGCTTGTGTTGACTTTAGTGTTGTTTTCCAGTCTCCCGTCTCCTTTAAATACATGTTAAGTATGTTTTGCAGGGGAAGCAAATGCCCAGAGAAAGCACGGTATCAGTCAATCTGTCTTAGCACAAGCATTTGCTTGTAAATGTCTAGAGGTGGAACTAACTTATTTCAGTTCTTTCGGAAAGATAGCATGCTATATCTTCTTCAACACAAGTCGAATTATTCATGATTTTCTCAGTTTAAAATAAAATATTAAGGGAATTTTCCTTCCAGAATGGAGATAAATTGCATTTGCATTATTTTTTTCTTAAGGAGGGGATATTTAAATCTTACAGGAAATTTTATTTAAAATAATCTAGCCGTACGAGATTTAAATGCATTCAGAAAGAACTTAAACATTTTAGTATGTACTCTCTGAATGGAAACAAAACTACAGCATATGTGATTTTTATTAATGCCATTACCATAGAGATATAAGCTAACCTGATTGATAGAGAAGCTTAATGATGAATTGATGCTTAAAGTATTTGTTAATTGGCATTCAATACTCCCAAAACACATCTTTTGTACATCTTTTGAATTGCTGTCTTAAGAAGACCCTGTGAATGGCTGATAGGAAAGCTGATATCTCATCTCTTTCTGCATATTCCATACTAGGTCTCCCGATACTGTCATATCCTGAAAGGTAAGGAAAACTGTACTTAGACATCCAAACTAAAGCTCATTTTATGTAGGGATCTGGGGTAATCTTTGATAGAATGATATAAGACTAAAAACCAGCCTAATGTATGTTTGCAAGGAGAGTAGTGAACTCATGGGGAGGGGACCAAACTTGTACTTTGTAGATGAATTATATCTTCATTCAGAGATCAGTGTTTTCTGGGGTCTGCAATCACAAAGAAACCAACCACAAAGTGAACTTAAAATTTAATCAGGTTTGACTCATTCTTTCAGGACAGTTTCATCAGCTTTATTCCTGCATGGATATTTAACACAGATAAGCGCAATCCATGGGTTGCCTGCTGTCTTTGTATTTTTGTAGTTTAAGAAATGGGATTCAAATACCACATGTGTCAAATACATAGAGAAGTTTCCTGTGTTTGGCCTGGCTTTTCTCCTGAATTCTGGATTTGCATGTCCACTGGGATGCTTGACTTATGCACTTTATGTGGAACAAAAAATTCAAAGCTCACATGTGCAGAAGTACGCCTCTGCTCCTCCCCATCCCGCCCGCTAGCCCCTCACAGCCTGGCCCTCACTTCATGAAAACAGCCTCCTCCTGGTTACTCAGGCACAAATTTGTTCTTGCCTTAAAGTTCTCCTTTTCTTTGCATTTAATCCTTCGGGTTGGAGAATGCACAGATGATTCGATCACTCCAGACCACCTCATTCTACCACTGCAGTCAGAGCCTCTACCACTTCTCTGCTGGATTTGCTATAAAACGCCTTTCAGTGGGCTTTGTGCTTCAAATTCCAGTCTCTTGCAGCCTACTCTGAACAGCGGAGTCAGACCTACCCTTGAGTAATAAAAAGGCTACTTTTTTTGCCCAAAAAACATCAAGCAGCTATTCATTTCAGTCCAAGTCAATGCCATGGTTCTTATAATGGCTACTAAACATACACAGGACCTAGCTGCCCATAACCTCCCTCATGGTACACCCAATGCCATATTGGCCTCCTTGATATGTTTAGAAAATGCTTATGCCTAAAAGCTGCATGCCTCAGTAGCTATATGATCCACTTTCTCCTCCTTTTTCAAATTTTCCTCTAATTTCATCTTCTTTCTTTCCTTCCTTCCCTTCCTTTCTTTCTTTCTTTCTTTCTTTCTTTCTTTCTTTCTTTCTTTCTTTCTTTCTTTCTTTCTTTCTTTCTGGGACCAGGATTCAAACTCATGACCTTGCACTTGCCAGGCAGATACTTGTGCCATGGAGCTATCTCCCCAGCCCCTTCATCTTCTTTCTTATTGAGGCCTAAACATCCTTTGAAAGGTATGATCTGTGTCTCCAGAGTGGAAACAGTGTGCCTTGTGTCCGCTTTTATGGCATTTACCTGTCACGCTCTGAGCAATCTGTTTATTCTCTCTCAGGTTCAGTTTTCCCATGATAAATTTGGAGTTTAGGAAAAAAAGGCTTTATAAAGGCCTTTGGCCTCTAGCATTTAAACATTTCTATGACATCAGTTTGACCCTACTAAATTGTAAAAGCTGAGCTTGGACTTGAAGGTCTATTACCAAGGAAGGGGATAGGTTCCACACATTGAGGCAAATGCTACATTTCTGAAATAAGTCTAATTTAAAAGTCTGTTTGTTTTGCTGTTTGGTTCACTGAATAGTTGAGAAGCCTTGAAAAAGGAAATTGAATTCTCTGGGCATTGGTTTCCTCATCCGTAAAATGAGGATTTTGTACTAGACGCTCTCAAAGTTCTTGTCGAGATTTAGAAATCTCCCTTTATAGGGGAAAAATCACACATTTTTTCCTCATAGTCATGAACCTTCATCTAGTTTTATAAAATATGTATATATAAGTTTATAGAGACACAACCTTCTGGCTTTGTATGGTGGGGTTCCATTTCCATCGAGTTCAGTTGGAAATAGTTCTTATCAAGTTAATGGCTAATTTTCCCTTGTAAATTCTACTTACACATCATTATTAAGCTATACCTTAATTATTGCTTAAAGATTATTTCCATATAAAATTAGAGCAAATGATGTTTTCCCAGTAGTGCCTTTTAGTTATACGACTATTCATGGCTTTGGGGATGTGATTATATGACTAACTGGAAAAACTGTAGAAAATTTTCTATTTTTATTTTTTATAGATTTACAATAGAGGCTAAGAGTTAGAAAAGCAACTTGTGATGTAATTTTGATACTTGAAGATAGTTATTGGAAATTTACATTTCTATGATTTTCAAAATGTTTTTGAAGTGTTTGTGAATCAACAAATTCTGACAAAATTCCTGTGAGAATAAAATATAAATAAGGTTGACTGGGCTAGGGGGATAGCTCATCAGGCTGAGTGCCTGCCTGGCAAGCACAAGAACCCGGATTTGATCTCCATACCACATGCTGTGAGTACTAATGCGTACCTGTAATCCCAGTGCTGAGGAAGCTGAAAAAGGGAGTTCAAGCTGCGCAGTGAGACCCTGTAATAAATAAATTTTTAAAAAAAGAAAGAAAAAAAAAATAAGGTTGTCCACAGAGAAAGCCAGAAAACTAGAAAATGGCAGATTTTCCAGAACGTAATCATTCCACATGAGTGCCATTCATTCATTCAACATTCTCTCATGCATCCATTCAGCAGGCAGCTACTGATTTACAGTGCGTCTTGTGGAAGCTTCAGGGATGTGGTCATGATTTAACTAGAATTCCTTCAGGAAAGCTGTGTTGAAATGTCCAGGGACAAATGCAAAAGGGTCTTTAGTATCATTGCAACCTTTTCTAGTTCTTTTCCTGTCTTGTAGAGGGAATAGTTTGTGGTGCTGTGTGCCTAATTGAAACCATGCGTCACTGCTCTGGGTGTTTCCAGCCAGGCGGATCGGTGTCAGCTGCACAGTGGAAACTTAACTTCTGTAATGATCTTCTCTTTATTACTAGGCAAGGTTTAAAGAGGACTAAAAACTCAAAAGTAGTTGTGAAGTCAGAAACACTTTTAGTCAGAAATTTGCAAGATTTCTTGTCTTTTCTCTTTGAGCCAGAATTTAATTATACTTCTTTTAAAATTCTTTTCTTTCTCTGTGTCTCTCTGTCTGTCGTTGTCTCTGT
This sequence comes from Capromys pilorides, assembly GCA_004027915.1. Taxonomy (NCBI): domain Eukaryota; kingdom Metazoa; phylum Chordata; class Mammalia; order Rodentia; family Capromyidae; genus Capromys; species Capromys pilorides. The sequence continues at coordinate 17,013 of PVKN010015119.1, forward strand.
CTCTGTCTCTGTCTCTGTCTGTCTCTGTCTCTGTCTTAAATGTGTCTGGTTGTTGTCCGGTCTTGTAGTGATCCTCCTGTTTTCAGCCTCCCCAGCACGGAGACTGCAGGTGTGCGCCACCGCGCCCAGACTCTGATCCTCTCAGCCCTTCCCAGAGGGGCGGAGCTGGTGTGGCGCGTGGTGCCGGGGAGCCACGCTTTCCTAAGCTTGCCTGAGCAGGTGCTTTAGTCCATTGAGCTATTTTGCCGGCCCTCTTTTTTCTTTATTAAAGTTATTTCCTTCATTATATCCAAATACACAATTGTAAAATTATGGATTTCCTTATTTCTGATCAACAATTGCATGTTGTGTTTTTGTCCCTTTCCTTCAATCCAGGATGAAGTCCTACCGAGACAGCGAAGTGCTTGGTTTGTTTGACTGAAGCAAGTTGCTTTGTTCTTGGTAACTCAGTTTCTTCAGGGGTGGTTGGTGACTCCAACGCCTCCTGGTTCTTTCTGCAAAGGACCCTTCCGGAATGGTGGCAATAGTCTTCCCAAAATTAGTTACTTGTGTCTTAACTGCTGCTTGAGCTCATAAGGGCAAAACCCAACTTGAATTCGTCTGGCAGGTTTTGGTTGTTATCGTTAAAAAATACCTATATATCCTAAGCATAAGCTATGGGAACTGAGGAGAAAATTGAAAACTCATTTAATGGGAAGGCAGGAAAAATGAAGAAAGAAGAGGAAAGGAGAGAAAGACGGTGATGTGGCTGTTGGTAAAAGTTTCTGAAGCCAGCTGGAAGAGTGCGTGCCTCGGCTTCTGTCTAACACATAAAGGTTTTCCAAAAGGGAGGCGGTCGCTTTAGCGTTCATTCCTTCAGAGCCACCCTATTGCAGAACGCCCATCGCCCTGTTTGCTCTTGCCATCTGCAAAAGGTGATGGGGCGGAGGGCTGCCTATACATATTCACCTTTTAAAAAGATCCTTTTTATTATTTGTGGTTGTGGTCAAAGGAAAGCATATTCACACTGCATTTCGACCCTTATTTGAGTCCTTCTTGCTGTCTCTCCATGCTAAATCTTTGATTTGGACAGAACCCCGAATTTCACAGCCAGTAGCAATTGAGCCAAAGTGAAAGAAAGCAAGGGAAGTCATGTCCTGGGTGATTTCCAGTGCTGAGAAATGGAGAGAAATCCGCGAGGACCCCCCCCCCTCCCTCACCTACGGCGCCCTCCTAATGGCTGTCTCCGAGAAGAGTAATATCCTCACTGATAGTGCTTTATTTCAGTGGTTCCAACGAGGCAAAATGAAGTTTATTTCTCTATTATGTTCCTCAATCATCAGTGAGCATTTTACAGAAATTAATTGAGCGTTCTTTCATCCAATCTAAAATGCCTTGTTAAAGAGTTAGGAACAGTAAATGTTGAGAATGTAGACAAATTGATTTGAACTTTTATTTGCATTCTCGCCTGCCTCGTTGTTAATGGGCTAATTTTTTAAACTGAAAGTAACAGAATATTTATGTGCGAGATTAACCATGTGAAGCTGAGCCGTGACAACAGTTATGTATATGGTGCTGTTCAACAGAATCACACTGAAGGTTGGATGTCGGTAGCTCCATCACTAAGAGCGGAAGGAAAAGCATTTCTCTCTGCAGTTCTTCTTAGTGGTAGAAAAGTGAATCTTAGGGTTTCAGATAAGC
>PVKN010015120.1:0-18700 GCA_004027915.1 Capromys pilorides
AAAAAATATGGAAAACAAAACAAAAATCTCTGCCGAATTAAAATGCTATGTTCACTGAAATCATTCCTCAAAAGACAAGGCATAATAAAAACTTTGTAGGCCAATAAAAAAAAGATACATCTTAATAAAGTACAATATGAAGCTCCCAAGGGTAAAATGCAGTATGGGAAAACATAATGACTTTACAGTGGTGAGGACTCAGCTTGGTGACCACGCTCAGTGTCAACAGTGATGTGGACAATGAGTACTTTCTACACAATGTGATAGCAGCAGCAGTTTGTCCCTGCATCTTCCTCCCCACACTCCACAGTCCCAGTTTAGTCTTGACAGACTCATAGGCAAATCCAAATGAAGGGACATACTACAAAATACCTGACCACTGCTCCCCAAAGTTATCAAGGTCAGGCTGGAGTTGTGGCTCAATGGGCAAATATGGGCTTAGCATGTGCAACATCCTCAGTTCAATCCCAGGCACAAAACCAAACCAAACCAGCAAAGTCATCAAAAGCAGAGAAAGTATCACAACCAAGAGGAGCCTAAGGAGACATAGCAACTCCTGTAAATGCAAAGTGATGTCCTAAATGAGATTTCAGAAGAGACCAAGAACATTAGGTAAAAACCAAAGAAAGAGAAAATATGAATGTTAGTTAATGATGCATCTTTATTTGCTCATGAATTACATTAAGGGTACCAAGATGAATAATAAGGAAAACTTGATATGGAGTATTTGGGGCTTGCTGTTATCTTCATGATTTTTTTAAAAATCTAAAATTATCCTTTAAAGAATAAGGTTTATACTCAATAAATGAGTAGAAAAGCTCTACACAAAATTCAGGATGCTGGTTACTTCTGGGGCCCCCATGTGCTATAATATTTAGTCACCATTTTAAGAATGTGAACCTTGCCATGAGGATGCCCATAGTCAGTAATCACTGAGGCATGCAGAATAGCTGCTGTATTCAGAAACCAAAAAGATTGATTGGGTGACAGAAGAGGACAGAGTCAGGGAAAACTTCTAAGAAATGAGACAATAGCTAAACAGTGGAAAAGAGTGGAGAGGAAGAAAGAGTTTGAGAGGAATCCCAAAGCAAGATATTAGCCTGAAGTGGGAAAAAGAACCAAATTCATTCCACATTGTACTCAGGCACCACCTTAGAGCTTAAGTTTCTGTTTCCTTAAGTTTGCTTCTTATAAATATTGTCATAGTTACCTAATCCAATACTGCCCCATGCTTTATCATAAGGCCATTTGTTCCCTATGTAAAATTAAACATCTTTGTTCCTTTGTCACAAACTAAGTCCATGCTTTGTTTTTTTATTTTTTTATTTTTATTACTTTTAATAAGAAATAACAATATGATAGTTTCGAAACACATTAGTAGTACATTCGCAATAATTGGCACATTGCAATTGTTGTCATCATTGTAGTTATACAGAGCACAGGGTGTAGACATGATAAATTTTCTAATCTATATTGGTAAGGAAAGAAAGCAAAAACAAACAAAAACAAGAAAGAAAAAAATTTTCTTCTCTTTGAACTAAGAGGAAGTAGTTGTATATGTAGTCTAATGTTCCATAATTGCAGTGGGTTATTGGTGAAACTGGCAATGTTGGAGGCTGTCGGCATAAGCCTCTTACAGCTCATCATACTAATCTACCTTTGCATTTTATGCCTTGTGATTAAGCTTTTCTGCTGGGTGATCAAGGGCAAGTCAAAGCAAGACCTGTATAACAAAACATTCATCTTTTGTATCTTCCAAGGTCAAATCCCCTCAGAATTAACTTTGGAACCATGTACAGTGCTTTGTAGAACTGTTGTCAGTGTCAGCCATCGGGATGAGTCACGGCCATTGCTTGACCAGTTTGCTCTCTGTGAAAGCCTGAGAGAATGTTTTTTCTCTAGGTGACTCTCCTTAGACACACTATACTTCATTTATCCCTTTCCTCTGAGGTCCCTTAATCTCCTTGAACAGAAAATTTGAGAAACCACTGAGTTATAGGATGTTACAGCACAGGTTCTCTTATGTCCTGAGTCCTCACTGACCTTGAAGGGCTAAGGTCAAACTTGGCTATCCTCGTAGCCCTTCTTTTTCTCCAATTTTTGGTCTGTTTATTTACATTCTCATTCCTCTATCAGAGAAGCTTCGTGTTATTGTTACTCTATAACATAGGTCTAAGTCCATGCTTTGTAGGAGCATTTCTGTAGCTGCGCTAAATCATATCAGCATGTCCCCATCCTCCAGATCTGAAACTAGACCCAGAACTAGAACTGTATAACTGTTCTTCCTCCTGCCCTTTAGGGTCATTGCTTAGTCATGTACTGAGCCCAGACAACCAGCTAACAAATTTTCCTGTCCCTACATCGGGCCTCTGGGGGTGACTCAATTAGATAAGTGCATTTGCCACAACAGCCTGAAACTGAGTGGTGTATGGTGTCCCATGATACAGGAAGCACATGCAATCTGCTTGGTAGGACAGTTGACAAGCAGAGAAGGAAGTAAAGAGTTTCAGATTTGTTCCTGCTCATGTGGTGGTAATCTGGTCTGCTGGTCCTTGGTAGACCCAGTCGTAGAGCAAAGGGTCCCTGCAGAGGCTCCCCACCGGACAAGCACTTTGTGTGTCAGAAAATGAAGCACAAGCTCTAGGCCACACTGTGTTTGCTTAAGGGACACTGGAGGGCTGCTGGCTGCTGTGGGATTGTACAGCTGAAACAGTAAGGAAATAAGGAGAGGCGCTTGGCTTACAGCATAAATGTGATCCAGCTCTTCTCAGAGAAGCCAGAAGAAACCCAAGTGCAGCACAGCCCCGTGCACAGCTGTGCGGCTGTCTCCACCCTCACTGCTGCCACTGTACAGGTGCGACAGACCCCAACCAGCAGCCCTGCCTGCCACTGTGGCCTGAGTGGAGCAGATGAGCAAGGACAAAGGGCTCACTAATTCTGAAACCCACACAACACAGCTCTGGGGAGAGATATAGAATCCAAGAATTTAAAGAACCTAGGAAGACGTCAGGCATGGCAGACAAAAGCATCTCATGGGTGATTTCCCTCTGGCCAATCCAATCAAACTGCCACAGCAAGCTTGACAAGGACCCCAGCCCCTTCTCACATGAGCCCCAAGAGTGGTCTAAGGTGGTGCCACCAAGGAGGACAAAGGAAAGTGAGCAAAGGTCCTTACAAAAGAAAGCTAAAGAATCAAGACAGGGCCAGGGAGATAGCTCTGTGGCGCAAGTGACTGCCTGGCAAGTGCAAGGTCATGAGTTTGAACCCTGGTCCCGCAAAAAAAAAAAAAAAAAAAGAATCAAGGCAGCTGAAAGCAGCCTAGCCCTGGAGGGGACACTGAGCCAAGAAAGAAAAACCAAAGAACATGGTTACTAAGACAGCTGGAGAATCTAAACATGAATTATTATGGATTGTACAATAACACGATATCAAAGTTCAACTTCTGATTTTGATAGTTGTGTCATTTGATAATCATGTTATAGAAGAGAATGTCTTTACTCTTGGGGTATCCAGCCTGAAGTCTTTAGGGTTGATGGAATAAAAGGTCCACAGGTGACTTTCAAATGCTTCAGAAAAATAAAACTAAATCATAAAGATAGAGTATTAAGCAAAGATGGAAAACAGTTCATTTGTACATCTCAGTGAACGGCAGATGGAACTTCTTTGCATTATTCTTAACTTTTTCATAGGTTTAAAATCTGTTTGAAAAAAAAAATTTCAAATGTATGCAAGTTCTCCCAAAGGAACCGAAGTTTTTCCGTGTCTAGAACTGAATGTGGTGTTTCCACCACCTCTGCTCTAACCTCAGGAGCCACACAGGGCACTCCAGAGGGCTGCCGTCATTGCCTTCACCATCGGCCTCCAGGCGCTCTTTCTCTGCAGACTGCACTTCACCCTCCACCCTGCTCCAATAGGGTGGGGAGCCGGGGAGCTGTCCGTACACAACCCCCACCCACCACTGCTGTTTTCTTGCTTGTGTTTTACTGGCACAGAGCCCTGGCAGCAGCATCTCTGGGAGATTCCTGGGCCCCACCAGTTTGTCTTCCCTGGCCAGATACTGGGCAACCAAAGTATGCAGAATGTGGGTATGGGAAGTCATTGAACACTCCTCTGGGATTGCAGCCTGGATTCTCTAAGATGGCTGGGAAGCTTGGCAGCTGGAATGGCATTTTGCTAAATTTGGCAGCCCCTGGGGAGGAAATGAAACTTTTCCTATCAGGAAGTCTGCTTTGGCTAACGTCTCTATCCCGTCTGTCATACCATCCTCTGCCAGGAACCAGAAGCTGCCTGGAACGCAGAATCTGTTTGCCTGCAGAAGGGGAAGAGCAGGCAGCTGCCGAACCCCAGGAGAGCCTGGCACCTGCCAGGCCATGGCCCCTGTAGCCATCACGACTCTGTTCTTGGCAAAACTTTTGCAGCTCTGAGTATCTAAGGACTGGCAGGAGAGGGCAAGAAGTCCCTGGTATCCCTCACTGCTTGCAGGCAGGACAGGCAGGAGCAGGGAGGCCTTATCCAGAGCAGAGGACACAGATGAATGGGCCAGAGCCACACACAATTTACAGGTCCATATGGATGGCTGCTATAGTTTATACTTTTTTTTAATTTGTGGAGAACATTTAATAATGAAGAGGAATCACAATTTTAAAGGCATTAGACATATACTGAGAGTTTGGCAGCTCTGCACAGTCATGTGGCTATATTCAGCACCTGCTTCACTGCCATGGGCCTAGGGAGCCAGGGAGCCGTGCTGTGTCTAGCCTCAAGCCTCACCACTCTGCGTGGACCACTGGCTCTGGGGTTGAGAGCTGCTCTGCGTTTGACCTTTCTGTACTGTTGCCATTCCTGTAGTAGACTCGTGTTTACTCTGCCCCTGTCTCTCTCTCCACAGCAGGGGCATACAAGAGGTCTAAAGGGCATCTTAAGGAGAAGCAGCATCCACACCACCACTGTGCACACTCATATCCATCTCTGTCCTCTCTGACCCTGCAAACTGGGCATCTTGTGTCACAGGACTGGATTCCCAGTTTTCTTCGGTGCTAGCTTAGGACCTGGTCAATCTAATGTAAACACACCTTTCATGAAAGAGCATCAAATCTTTCCAGGGAAGAAAGTATTGCTCCTACCTCTTTCTTAATCAGTGTAAACACGCGCACGCACACACACACACACACACACACACACACATACACACACACACCCCACATTGGGGCTGGAGATTAAACCCAGCCTTGTATGTACTAAGTGATGCTCCTATCACTGAACTACATTCTACATTCTCAGTCTGCCCAATAAACCCATTCTTAATTCAATACAATCAAAATCATTGGGCCTGATGGTTCCACAGCCTCCTGAAACTGCCTCCCACTGAGAGGAACTGGGAATCTTCCTCAGGCCCTTCCTGTTTGTCCCTTCAACTGTTGTCCCTGGGGTCTGAAAAGGAAGTCAGCAGAGGCAGGGGAGGAATGAGCAGGTGACAGCACAAAGCCTAGGGTGCAGAAGAGTGGGGTGCCTCTTCCTGCCATCCCCAGAGGTGTTAAAACAAGGGCTATAACAGCAATTCCAAAGGGCATCATCCGCACGGAGCAGAGTTATCCTGATGTGGCTGAAAAAAGATGGGAGCCTCCATTTTAAGCCTGTGAGAATCACGCAATAACGTGTCATGAATACAAGGTGTTTTTGTTTAATAAAACCCATTATTAGATTGTGAACAGTCTTCATGTTGTGCATGTATGTGCATATGCGGATTGACAAATCTGATTTCCACAGCACAGGTTTTGAAATCTCGTCTTGACGTTTCTACTTTTCCTTTCACATACCAGAGGCTCCCAGGCTGAAAGTGCCCACATCCCTGTGTCCTCCAGTGGGACAGCCACAGTTGATCATGTCACCCACCATAGCCTGTCCTAGGGAGGAGAGACCAGGACACTCAGGCTTAGCCATGGCCACCAATTGCCACACAGGAGCTGTGCCTGGGCAGATAGTGCTGGAGTCCCAGGAAGAAAGAGACAGGCAGGAGGAGGGGCCCCAAGTCATGGGTGTGGTGGCACCTGCTGTCCCCTTATCCTGGCCTCCTCACTACTGACCTCTGCTTCAGCTTGCCTTGTCACGCCTGCCTGGAGCCTTCTTCTCCAACTGCCCCATTTAACTGCCACTCCCACTATCCTGAGGAGGGAACTCTGGGGGACCCAGCATTCCTTAGGCCACATTAAAGGGCACTCTCCTCGTGGATAGGCCTAGGCCAGGCAAGTCTGGCTCCTTCTGTAACACAGACACCTCCTGGCCAGCCTGCCTCACATGGGCATAACAGAAACCAAATCCTCACTGTGACCCCCTTTCTGAGGGTGAGAAAAGCAGCAAGCCACGTCCTCATGACTGGCCTGGTAAGGGAGGCCTAACACAGCAAAGACCCCTCCCACAGAAATGGGGAATGCATTTCTTTCTGGATGCTTCAGGGAAGGCAAAACACCCTGGGTCATGAGAGGCAAAAGGAATCCAATCTTCAAAACAGAGAGGTCAAATGCCCCACTCATTCAAGACAAGTCAGAGCACAAAGAGACAAAGGAAATCAGAAGCCAACCCCTGAAGCTTTCTGAAATGATAGTAGCAGAAGGAAAGAAAGAAATAAAGAATAGAAAATAACAAGACAGGGAAGTACCATTCGTTCACTCATTCCCCATTAATTTTGCCAAAATAAAAGGGCAATTTGAACTCAGTATTCTTTTCTAGAAAACCAATACTGCAGCTAGCTGTTCCGTATGGAGCTTTCTGTTGACCTCTGTAAGCATTACCGGAGCATGGGCTTGGATCTCATCTGCTTCCTGTGTCCCTCTGGCCTTGGCCATAGCAGGTGGCCAGGTACAAAGCCAGTGGAAGGGCTCGGCAGCAGCCAGAGTGCCAACAGCACACTGCGTAAGGAGTGAAACCTCTAAACTTACAACCAGCAAATCCCGATTCACTTTAAAAATGCATAAATGACCTGCCAGGCCTTCTGTAAACTCACAGGGTATTATGCTGACTTCTGCTAGAGCATGGACACCTCCTCCTCCCTACCATGGGCTTGCTTTCCTTGGTTTCAGCTTCCTGCAGTCACCTGAAAATGAAAGTGGAAAATTCCAAAAATAACTTGTGAACTGTGCACTGCACTGAGCAGTGTGAAAAACTCCCTCGCGTCCCAGGATGAGTCATCCTTTTGTTCTGTGGGCTGCTGACCCATCCATTAGCCACCCACTCTGCTATCATCTTGGTTATCAGATGGGCTGTCACAGAACTGCTGGCTTGTGTCCAGGCCGCACTCATCTGGTTACATAATGGCCCCACAGTGAAAGAGTAGAGGTCCTGGCCATCTGATTACAGTACATTGTCATAATTGTTCTATTTCCCTCGTTACTGTTGCTGTTCTCTACTGCACTAACATAAGCTTAACTTTATCACAGGTGTGTAGGGGTAGGAAAAAAACACAGTCTGCATAGGGCTCGGGATCATCTGCAGTTTCAGGCACCCACCCAGGGTCTGGAAGCAATCCTCTTAGATGCGCAGCAGGGGGACTATGTCTGTCAAACCTCCCAGGTTTCTTCTGACTCTTATCCTGGTCAATTCTCCCCTCTGCTGGTTGTTTCTGGTTTCTCCTCTTCAGGAGAGCAATTTATTCACAGCCTTTCCCAACCTACTATTTCCCTTCCTGCCCAAAAGGAGAGAGTCCTGGGGAGAGCCTGGTGACAGTAACAGAGCTGGACAACGTGTCCTCCAAGGCTGGGTCCTCGCTCTGGGCATGGGCACGGCCAGCAGTATTTCTGTAGAGAGCCCACAGTGCTCCGCAGAATTTATCTCCTCTCCTTCCTTGGTGCGTGCAAATCAGTCCTAATAGCATCATCTGACATTTGGGGAGTCCTCTGTGCATCCCAGGGTTCTTTATTATGTGACCATCACAACATCTAGGGTCTACAGACTCAGTAGCCTACCTTTCACAGCTTCCCAGTAGATTCAGATTCAGATGCTGGAAAGAGGATGTGGGCAAGTTTTCTTCACACTCAGCACACAGGAGGGTGGAGAGAGATGGATTTCTCCCAAGATACACAGTATATTGGGGAAAGATACTGGAAAAGAATGATGTCAGGTCTCTGCCCACATTAGTTTTTCTGAAAGAGCAGATCTATCTTTAGCAATAAGCAGGTTCCCCCAAGGTCAGGATGGGTCCAACCTGGGGGCACCAGGGTGGGTGGAAAGGAGGACATCAGAAATCCTTGCTGTTTTCCTCAGAACTGAAAAACTGTTCTGCTCTGTATATTCTTCATCGTTGCTGAGGCCAAGGACTTTCTGCTGCAATAGGATTTATGAGCCATTACAGATCACATTTTAGGACACTTTCCCAAAATTCCCAGCACAGGACAGGGTAATAGGGGAAATGCCCATGGGCCCACAGCTAACAGCATCTTTATAAACTTTAGGGAAGGAAGGCAACGTACCCTTGGCTGGCTACAGATAGTATTACAGAAATTGATAAGCAGCCAAAGAGGGATCCACCCTTGAGGGAGTCAGTGCAGAAGAGGACACACCAAGACTATGTCTGGAGGTGAATCTGAAGAGAGCCAAGACATGAGATGGAGATGTAACAGCCAGGCCTGCAGGCTTCCCATGCCATGAACAGCAACTTAAGATTCTACAATAATAGCACCAATTTGTCCTGTGAGCCCAGACAGGGAACAGACTCACAAGGGGGTGACCAGACATACAGACCCACACTCCCCTCCTTTTTCAGAGAAGCCTTTGTTCTTTCCATGCACCCTGCTTCATGACTCATTTCCCTAAAAGATCAGTGTTACCTACACAACTATGCTTGGGATCCTATAGGCCAGTTGTAGTCTGACCCACTTTGTACCCACATTGTGATTTTGCTATATAAATTACCCCCAAAAAAAGGACCTTGTGGCCACCCACTCGTGGAAATCTAGAAGCTATTCTTCCTCCATTATTTCCAATAAAAGTCTCTAAACTTCCTCCTTTAGATTTCAACTTTATTCCTTGATGCTGTGAGACCAGGAACTCAGCACATCTGATTCCTAACTGCTTGGGAGTTATTTTCCTCATAACATGAGGAGCCCAGGATAACACAGCATGGGAAAAGTTTTGGGTCACATAGGCAGTCCACAAGGAATGTAGAATTTTGCTTCAGGATTGCTTGGAGTCAGTGGTCTTGAAAGTTTATAACCGCATCGCCCAGAGGCCCTGGTGATCAGGCTTCACGGGATTTAAGTGAAAGTCTCCATAAGCCACCTCCTTGTTGGTCTCACCTATAGCTGTTAACTAAAGAAATTCCCTTCAAACTTTCACCCTCTACTATCTGGCCTTTGCCATTAAATTTAGGAAATTTAAGTTGTTTCCTTTTTTCTGTACAGTGATATACATGTACACACTATGCATCTTGTGTTCACAAGTATATATGCCTATTCCAAGATACCTTGGTAGGAGGTAGAGATCAGTGCTTGATAGGAAAGAGAATTTTTCCAGCTCTGAGGTTAGGTGAGATTTTATTACAAAGTGAGACTCTGGATGAAATCATTAAACTAGCATATTCCACACATGTGCACTTGTGCACACATATAATAACACTTATGTATTGAAAGACAGGCAGATGAGGGAGAGACAGAGAGACAGAGGGACCTAGCCAAAAGGCAGTTGGAAGCACTTAGAAGTCAGCTTATCCAGTTGTAAAAACTCGGTATCATGTAGTTCTTAAGAGTAGGAACTCTGGAACTAGAAAATCACACCTGACCTTGAAGCTTCGAAGTTTCCATTTCTCCAACTCCAGAGGTTCTGCTGGTTAACTCAGTTGTTTAAGTGTTTAGAGCAAATGCCGTCAGGCACAGTGAACTGGGGTTCAATCTACATCTCCACAAGCCTTACTGGACCTGCCCTTAAGGCAGCCTGAGCAAGCCAAGAAAAAAAATCCTTCCCATTTCTCCAACTCTAGCATGAGAACTGTCTCAAAGCACTGTACATTGATAGTCAAGTAGATGTTGTAAATGGAGTGCTTAACACAGTTCCTTCAACATAGTAAACACTTACTAAATGGTAGCTAGTGAAAAATAAGTTTTAAATTAGCATGATCTCACAATAAATAAAAATTCTACTCTCAGGTTGGTGCTAGGATCCATCTCTCAGAAAACATTGAAGTGTCACCAAAAGAACAAGACTGAGTTGTTTGCGTTGTTTGTCTACTGAAGTAGAGAGATACAGGAGGAAAACCAAAGTTGACACCAAACAACCTTGCCCAGTGGTGTGGAACTTGAATGGGCTTTTAAAACAATAAGTGGAAGAAATAGAGCAGGATTAGTGGACCAGAAATACATGCATGCAACCATTAGAGATCAAGCCTTCCAATGAAAAACAAAAAGATTTCATAGGAGACTGGGGAGATAGGTCAGTAGAATAAACACTTACCTGGCAAGTGCAAGGGCCTGAGTTCAATTCCTGGTTCTGAAAAACAAAAACAAACAAACAAAAAAAACAGATTTCATAGTAGAAAATGTGGGTCCTGGCCTCTGCTCCACTGCTCAGGGCTTAAGGCCCTGCGCAAATCCTTTGCTTCGAGAACTGACTCTAGGAGTTAAAACTCATCCTCACACAAACTCTCCAGAAAAATTATGCTGACCTTGAACAATCAAATGATTTCTGGAGACACAGGATCAGGATACTTTTTTAATATGTCTGTTTTCTCCTCTGCATTGACTGCCTTGGAGCTCAAAGTGAAAACCAGCCATCTCTAGCAACTGAATCCTTCCTACATTTTATGTGAAATTATGGAATCGCTCCCTGAGATCTAACTCGGGAATAGGGAAAATGCCAGGGTCCTGAGTGTGGGGAAAAGAAACAGGGAACATTCCAGGGGTTGCTTGTACAACTGAGATCTTCACCCAGGAACAGGTTTACAAGCCAGTATGTTTCTCTCTAGGAGACAGCACAGATCACAAAATATTTGGGAAGCAAGGATTTGTAAGAAATGTCATTTGTAAATTGGAAACTAATACTCTGTTTTGTCCTAATGAAAAATAGCTTTGCCTTGGCCCTATTCAGAGTTGTCTTATTGGGTGGCAAGAACTGGAGAAAGGAGGACCATGAATGAAAAATCCAACTGCTAAGGGGGCACAGTGTGCTCACCCCCACACTCTGAGCAGACCAGTTTTGGCCCTGGCGTGGGATGACACTGCTGTCCTGAGCTCTTCTCCCTCCTGCCCCTCCTCACTCTTTCCCTCCTGTTTTAGAATCTGGTCCCAAGCCATACTCAGAAAGCAGTGGTGTAGCTATGAGTGACACATTCCTTTGCCTGAGACTCAGCAAAGTCAAAGGCCTGAATCAGATGAAGGTCCTTGACCCTTTTTGTGTGCCATGGACCTCTTTGATGTTCTAGCATATTCTCAGAATGGTGTTCCTAATGCCCAAAACAAAATACATAAGATTACAAAGAGAACCAATTTGCTGGATGTGGTTATCAAAATATATTTGAGAAGACAAAGTTGTGTGTGAGGACAGACAGTCTTCTGTGTTGATGTAGTAAATAATGTGACACAATGGTAGGTCTAGCCACTACTGTAATTTCAAACTACTGATCAGCATCAATGCCTATTTTGAATTACCTAAAACAATTGAAATAAGATGAGAATATCTATTGCGCCAAAGTTAGTGACACAAATGCTACATAATTTCATGCTTCTTATAACCACAGGGAACACTAAATTGCAGTTAAAAATAAAGATAATTTTTAATTAAAATTCACAGACCCTATATATGTAGTTAAAAAGTCCATGGACCACAGGTTAATTTCTGGACTACGGTATCCGAAGATGCTCCTCATTCTGATGCAGTAGTGTCCATGGAATCATCTAAATGAGAAAGCGAGGTAGGATAGGGGTCATTTGAGATACTGGGGTGAAATTTAGGGTCTTAGCATCTGGCACCAGTGGGTCCTACAGAGCAGAAAGTGTGTTTGCTTACAGAACTGTTCCGAGGTGTCTCTTGGGGAAGACCATGAGACCCTGACAACTCGCATGACAGAAAGTCATCAAAAGCAAGAATTTCACCACTCTGAATAAAAGAAGTATAAGTGTTGGGCATTGAGGGCAGGGAAGACTCAAGGATACTGGTGAATAGCAAGAAGGGGCAGCAATGGGCTGCCGAGGTTCAGGTTAGAGCCCCTCCCTCCTGCTGGTTCCTCTCACCATGTGGAGCTAAGTGGCTGTGCCCTCTGTTTAGCTTTTTTCCTCTTCCTATGCTGTCCAGCTCTGGAGGTAGCAGAGGACAGGACAGATGGAACCATTGCCACGTTTTTTGGTACACTAGCTGCTGCCACACGCACCACGTTCATCAATCCCATCAGGAGCTGTCTGCTGTCCTTACTATAAGAAAAGCTAGGTCTTGCACTGTGATAAAGAATTTTAGAAAGCAAAAGATTTCTGTTTATAAATTGGAAACTAATACTCCACTTTGCCCATACATTGACCACTTAAGAAATAAAATATCACCAATAGCTTTTTAATCCTAAATACTACTTTTCAAATAATTCTGCTTTATTGAAGCCAATAGTTCTCAAATTTGGCTTCAGATGATCCTGAAGCTTATAAAAACACTGACACCCAGTTTTCGTGAAAACCAATTAAACCAGACTCTAGAAGTGGACAGCAACATTTCAAAATTCTTTAGGCAACTCCAACACGTGGCCAACTCTGGGAATCAGCCCAGGAACACAGGCTGCTGCTGGGGTGGGGTCAGGGCAGTGGGATGGACCTCTAGATGCAGTGGCCACAGGCTGTATTTCCTCTCCCTCACCGAAGATCAGCACTTTCTTAGCAGAGTCTGTGGATCCTCCGCTGTCAAACCGTCAGGGCCTGCCCGCATTTTTGGGAAGCTGCCGCCACCTGCTGGCTATGCAGAGGACAGCAGGCACTACATTTGCTGAGCAAGGAGCCCGGAACCAAGTGTTAAGGTAGCAGCACTACCCTTAGAGCTCTTCCTCTTGTCCACTGAGGAAGGCCACTGCCCCAAAGCAGCTCTAGGAGGGGCAGGACCACGTGAGAAGAGCCGTTTTTTTCTGTTTTGCTAATTGCTTCACACATTTATCAATAATTATTACTAATGCAGAAAAAGAGGACAAAAACTCAGTCTTCACAATTTCACAATACACACCTGGGGGAAAATGTGACTGAGATGGACTGAGAGTTCAGCTGCATAATCCTGGTGGAAGGGGTCTTGCTTCTGAAGGGTTATGCTATTGACGTACCTAAGGCAGGGGAAAGCCCGGGGATGAGCCCATAACGTGGAGCCATAATACCCAGCAACAGGGTTGCTCCACCTGTAGGTGGGGTGGAGCCCCTTATCTGGGTAGATGCAGGTTGGGGGCTTCAGGAATCCCAGAAATAGCAGCAGCAGCAGCCACTGCTACAATCTCTTCCCTCAGCTCTGACAGAAAAAGTGTCAGGAAAAGGCACCCTTAAGCCCACACAAGACCGCACTCAAGTTTGCTGGTATGAAAGGAGAGTTTTACTGACAGCAGATAGCATGTGCCGGGCTGCTTGGCAGACATGAACAGCAGCAATGGCTGGGGAGCCAGGGACTTCATAGAGCAGAAGGGAATGGTGAAAGGGGAGTCATAAAGTATCCCTGGCTGGGGGCTGGGGAGATAGTTCCATGGCACAAGTGCCTCCCTGGCAAGTGCAAGGTGCAAGGCCATGAGCTCAAACCCTAGTCCCACAAAAAAAAAAAAAAAAAAAAAAGTACCCCTGGCTGGGCCAGGATGTTCTGGGCACAAAATATAGAGTCCTTGAAGCAAGCTGAAACAAAGCTATACGGGTAAGCAGCTGGACACAGACAGTCAAGGTTAAAGCTTTGCAGCACTGTTGTGGTTGGTGCATCCAGGAACATCAGAAGCAGTGCAGGGGAAGGGGGACCACGGCTGGGTGCTGTAACAAGCTCCTCAGCAGGGCCTGGTGTACTCCTCCTGGAGCCTGGGAAATTGGTTTGCACCTCTGCCAACTTCCCTTCAACCCCGGAACCTGCTGCATCTGCAGTCAGTGGGACTGAGCAATGCCAGTATCTTTAGGGGACATCCCTCTCCTGGTCGTGCACATACTGTTAGAGATAGAAAAAGAATGCTGTTCTGCTGAGTGCAGAGCAGCCCACACCAAGGTTCACAGTGACCATGAGGCCAATTGCAACAATCTTTAGCATGCCCTCTTCTGACATCAGGTCTATGCTGAGCTATCACAAATTTGTGTGATTTCCCACAGAATTGAAAATAGCATTCTTTGATTGATCCCAGGTGCAGAACTTGGGCACATGTGTCCCAGACCTCTGTGGTAACAGGTCTGACTCATTTGCCCAGCCAGCTGACCACACCCCAATCTCCTACCTCAGCACAAGACCCCAAGCCCACTTTTCTTCACACTCTGCCTATTTCACTGTCTTCTCTTGACCTTCTTCAGCTCATCACCACCATAGAGGATAAAGCTCAAGTCCTAGCCAAAAGCCTTAAAGGGGAAAATGATGACTGAGCTGTCTTGAGGACACATTGCATTCCAGTGATGTATGGTGGCATCGTGCTGCTCTTGCCCACTCATGAGTGCAGTTTCACCAAAATCCTGGGTCAGTAGTAAACTGTTGGGTTCCTGAATACCTGTGGAGACAAGTAAAGACAAGATGTGAATTTGCCTAGAAACAGTGCGAGCTGGCCAGGAGCTTCACAAACAGTGAAATCAGCGCCCTTGCTGTTCCTGCTTCAACCCAACTTGGCGTCTCAGCTAAGAATGTCCATCTCTGTTCTACCAGGAACTTGGTGCTGCTGAAAATGCGTTGGATACAGCTGATGCTTTTGCTGCTCAGTGAGGCTCAGTCCTTCTAAAGTGGACCAATAAGATGCCATCTCCGCCCTGTGCTGGTTTAGTCGACCTGAGGTGGAGGCGATCCTTGCTCACTCCACTGCGTCATGCATCTCCAGTGGCCACTCTTCACCCATAGTAGCTGTCACTTGGTCACACTACAGCCCCACAGAGGCAGGCTAGGACAGTATGGGGGACTCCACAACTCCTCAGAACCCTCCCAAAAGGATTGGTGAAGGAAATAATAGGATAAAGAGATGTTTAAGAGGAACAAAGATATTTACTTGGGAAATGAAGCAGGTATCACCAGAGAGTCCTGGAAAGAGAAGGGAAAGTGAGAGACAGGGGCCATCATCTCAGGTGGATGTGGGTCTCCCCTTCTTGGGCCAGAAGTTGCATCATCCTGGTCCTTGTTCCTTCCTGCAAGGCTTTGTTTGCTGTTCTCCCTGCCTTGGACCTTCTTCTTGCCCAGTCCTCTTCATCTGAATAAATGTTTGCTCATTGCAGGTCTCGTGGAGTGGCAGTCACTTTCTGCCTGGAGGCTTTTCTGACTGCCCGGGCCTCCCACGCCCTCATCACCTCTGGTCACTCTGCTCCAGAATGGCCTGTTGATTTGTTTACTGTCTACCCAGCTTCACGATTCCAAATTCCACGAGGGCAGGGATATCATTATATCACTGGCACTTATACCAGAGCAAGAAAAGTGGAAAATATTGGTTTACTGAATTCGTTTTTCTTATGAAATTTTGGTACAGACACCATACTTGGAAAATAAAAGTACTTTGAAACTAACCCCCTACAGGTGGAGTTTCCTTATAAGTAAAATGAAAGTAAGTTTTCCTATTTAGATCTATACAAACATGGTGGAGGGGCGAGAGAGAATAAATTTATCTTCAGTTGATATCTTCAGTTCTATCTTCCACCTGTTTATGCTTCTAATCTATAAGCAAATACAGTAGACAGCTACTGTCTACAGCCTACAGAGCATTCATACCCGTCTCCATTACACCTGAAAAGTGTTACAGTTCAATGTTGGGAGCTCCTCCATTTTCAGTCTCTATTTTTTTAGGGAAGCAGCCCCCAAGCCCAGGTATGCATAAATGACTTGGGCTTGACCAAAGTCATCATAATCCACCTGCTCAGCACATGATTGGTTCTGGAGTGCATGTGACCCAGACTAACCCAGTGAGACAGCCTTGAAACTTCTGCTTGAATCTCTGGGATCAGCAGGCTGGAGGTACTGAGCTGGTCCTCGTTGGGAGCTCCACGGCCACTGGAAGTGGAAGGCAGTGAGAAAATGAAGCTAAACAAAGCAGGAGGGAGAAAGTCAGGCATCCTCTGACCCTGATACCTAGCTCAGAAATTTTTCTGGAATATTCTATCACATGAGCCAATAGAGTACCTTTTCCAAGAATCAGTTTGAGAGCAATTTTGTTGTTTGTGCCTGAACCATTCTGAACAGGGAAAGTAGAGCAAAGAATATGACCTTTTTCCTTTGTTTTATTTTCTACCAAATCAATACATAATGTGCAACAACATTCCTAACAGATCAGAACACCATAATATGCTGTTGCATTACTATACAATTTTTCATCATACGAACTAAAAAGAGACACATGACTCCATCACCCTGTGTCTCAGCAGTACTGGGTTTTAAGGTTTGGGAGCCACAGAGTGGCCCATTTGGAGTTTTCGCCCTTACTCTCCCTTTCCACCCCAGCACCTCCTCTTGGTGCTGCTTCCAGGAGAAGGAGCCCTGTCATGGGCTACAGGTCTTGTGGGTGCACTTTGGTGTCCCCTGAGCTCCATGGCCTCCACTGCAACCTGTAGCTGTCACTTGTTTCTTCACTTAATGGCTTGATTAACATCTATCTCCTCTGTGTTCCCAGCAATGTAGGAGCCTGGGGTTTTGTTCATCAATGTCCACTTAGTGCAGGGCCAAGTGCACAGTGAGAATCAAGGGAATACTTCGGGTGACCTGACATATGAATATCCTCAAAATAGCTCCCAAAAGCACCAAAGAGGGAGAGAATTCTCCCTTAGGCTCCAGAACCCATCTTTGCCATGATACCCACCATTTCTTGGCCAGAAATGGTCAGATTGTTGCCGCTGAGGGCAACAGGAGTCTTGTCTCTATTTTACTTGCTGATACTGGGATGTGATTCCCCATGCTGTGGCCATCTGGAGGGACAGCCCTCATTTGCCATGTATAAAGGGGACTGAGAGATGCACATCTTGCTTTTAAAGAAAGAAGCCAGTAGGTACCAACTCCTACCTGTCCCCTACAAACATACACACTCATCTACTCCAGCCTGCCCAGCACTGTGGTCAAGCCATCAGCTCAGGACCTGGGGAATAACCTCAGAGGAGTGTCCTTCCACCCGCATGCACCCACATGCACCTGAAATGTGCACAGTTTTGTTCCAAAAGGTGAGAAGCCCATCTAACTACCTCTTCTTGTTATCCACACATCAGATTTTCTGACTTACTGTGAGGTTCTAAAGAACTAAAGGTCAGAACTATGATGACACAGGTAGCAGCAACTGCTTGCCTCTATGTTTTCTAGCTCAGAGTCCTCAGGTACACTCACTCACTCTCCTCATCCTAAGGCAGGGGCCTTTGAGGTACAGTCACAGGAAAGGAAATAAAGGCTCCAACAAACTAAATGGTTTGTTTATGATCACAGCTTAAATTGTGTGTGAAGGCATAGCCCTGTAATCCCACCACTGTGAGAGGCTAAGCCCAATTTGGAAAATTAAGTAATTTAACAAGACTGTCTCAAAAGAAATTTTTTTTAAGGCAAGGGGCTGAAAATGTGGTTCAGTGTGAAAACTCTGAGTTCAATTAACACTACCCAAAACAAATAAATAAGCAAAATCTCCACCATTTATAAAAAGAGGAAGTGAAATTCCTACTCAGATCTGTCTGACTCCAGGCCCACCACCTGTCCCTCAGGTAGGTACACAGTGAGGAAGGGAAGCTGGAGACACAGGCCCACCAGGCCACACAGCCATGGTCTCCACTGCTGCTGTGATGTCCCAGCAGAGCCTGTGGCAGTAGAGCAAAGCCCGGGAATTCACAAATCCTATGCAACCCTGGGCTCAGAGACCCAGTTCCCTGGGATCCACTAGCCCCAGGGTATGGGATTCAGTTAAGCAGGATGCTCAGCGCAACCAAGCCTCGGTTGTGCCCTCATAATTAAATCAATAATTCAGTCGATCTCACGAAGCTATTCTCACCTGGACAGTTCAATCTTGTAAAGTTGTTCTGTAGTTTCATGATGCAGTCTATACAAAGAGCTTAGCCAGTGCACAGCCCACAGAGAGCGCTCGTGAGTTATCACAGGTGACACAGTAATGAGGCTGGGCAACGGATCAGGTGTTATGCCAAGAAGCTTACAGCTTTATCGTTCACCTCTGTAATAAGCCAGTGGGGGAAATGCTATTTTCTTCTCCATTTCAGGGAAAGGGAATAGAATTTTAGCAAGCTGGTTACATGGCTGATTTCAGGGGAAAAAGTGGACTTGAACCCAAGCAATCTGTACTCTTAACTACTATGACATCAATAGAGGCAATAACAGCGTGTTTTCCCAACATTCATTCTGTTGGTGTTCTCTCTTGCTGTGAAAAGGCTTTTTAATAAGACAAGATTCAGTTGTTTGCTATTTGTAAAATTTCTTGTGAGATCAGAGTCTTTCCTTAAAGTCTTTGCCTACACCTGTCTTCTAGAGTTCTATTTATTCTTTTTTTTCAGATTTAATTTTACTTTAAAGAGTAAAAGTAGCAGAAACAAAGATAGAAAAACAGTAACAAGCAAGAGTACATATAGTACAGAAT